>JARSSU010024817.1:0-46025 GCA_029619165.1 Eurosta solidaginis
AAACTTTTTTTATCTTTAAGCTTTTCACAATTTCTTTGTCTCAACTCACAACAAATATTCATTTCAACAGCTAATTCCTCACGATATTCATAAAATGTAATCCTTTCAATTAACCACAAATAAACGCACTTTTTTTAATGAACATAAAATACATAACAAAAGCGATTAAAAAGGGCGAATTAACTCTACGAGAGCTACTAAAGGAAAAAAAATATGACTAAATGCTTGCAATGAAAAATAAATAAAATGAAAACAACACAGAAGAACAAACCACGAAAATATAAAAAATGTGAGAAAACATCACTCGCCATATAATAAATCCTTTAGGAGGCATAAACTTAATTGAAGTTGCCATCAACAACGCGAATAAATGCAAAGACGGATTGTCTGCAGAAACAAATGTAAAATACTGTTACTCCTTTCTTATTTACTCCCCTTTTCTAGTCCGCTTTCATAGTGCGGTTATATTTGACGGTAATTTATACATACATTTTGTTACAACTTGTTGTTTTTTTATACCTTTCATGAACATGAATGGTATATTAACTTTGGTCCGATGTTTGTAACGTTGAGAAATATAGAAGATAGACTCACCATTAAGTATACCGAATTGATCAGGGCGACGAACTGAGCTGATATAGCCATGACCGTCTGTCCGCCCGTCTGTCTGTTTGAACGCAAACTAGTCCCTCAAATTTTGAGATATCTCAATGAAATTTGGCACAAGAATGCATTTTTATATTATATTAGACATTTGTAGGATACGGTAGGATCGGACCACTATAACATATATCTCCCATACAACCGATCGTTCAGATAAGACGATTTTGGTCATTCCTGCCGCAATTTAGAAAGTATAAACGTGAAACTCGATGATGTATATTTTAATATATCATAGAAGATTTTCTGAAAAAATCGCTTTGATCGGAGCTATATCTAGTATATATCCCATACAACCAATCGTTCAGATAGAAAGATTTTTGGCAATTTCTCCCTTAATTTCCGATATAAAAACGTTAAACTTGGTGATATTTATTCTAATATATCAAAGAAGAGTTCACGAAAAAATCGTTTCGATCGGAGCTATATATAATATATATCCCATACAACCGATCGTCCAGATAGAAAGATTTTGGCCATTTCTCCCTTAGTTTCCAAATAAAAACGTGAAACTTGGTGATATATATTCTTATATATCATAGAAGATTTCCTGTAAAAATCGTTTGGAACGGAGCTATATATAATATATAACCCATACAACCGATCGTTCAGATAAGGGGTTTTTTGCCATTTCTTTATATTTATCTTAAAACTCGTTTAGGTATCTACATTGTTCACTATATAATTCTTATCTTATACATCCTATTATTTGGAGATTATGAACGGGATAAGATTATTGTTCAGCCCCATTCCTGAAAGGTATGAAGTCTTCGGCACAGCCGAAGACAGTCCCGCCCTTACTTGTGTTTGTTTGTTTTTGTTCTAGGTAATTGTTATTGTATTTCACGAGTTAACCAAGTGTCCAACAACAATGACAACAGAGTACAAGCCATTCAGGTGAGGACATTAAAAATAATTAAAAAGCCTTAAAGTCGCTTGCAAAGTGAATGAGCAGTAAAGGGAGCAAAAGGAGTAACACGTGTAACTGTAGCTATGCAATAAAAAGTGTACGAGGCTTTGGTGGTAAATGAAGATATAAGATGAGCGCTTTAGTTTGTTGTAGGGTTGCGAAGCAAGTGACAATGGCTATTTTGCCCGCAGCTGAGCTATTTAATGTTTTAATAAAGTGTTGTGGACATTAATTAGAATACGACCATAAAGCGTAAATTGTTTTGTTGAATTTTAACGAAGAGTGAAGGCGAAGCAAGAATTAGGGTTAGAGTAAACTTATTAAAATCAAGTGGGATGAATAGAAAAAAGTGTTCAACGCTAATTTCAGCGAGGAGTAAATATACATTTTTTATTAAATTTAGTTAATCGTGATTTGAGGTGTGTGTTAAGGATGCGATGGATGAAATGCTATCTAGTGGTAACACGATTCGGGAATTTAACATCTGCTCTGATAGCCAAGCGGCTATTATGGCCTCGAGTTCAACTCTAGTGCGACAGAGGTTGGTATGGGAGTGCCTGACCTCGCTCGCAATTGCATCGAACTATTTTATGATTAAGATTATCAGGGTGCCATGCCATAGTGATATCCCGAGCAGCTGTGATCGGATCTCTTAGTCCGCATTGGTACAAATGAACCGGATGAATATGGCTTTAGGGATTTGAGATGCCGCTGTGCACATGTGGTCTGCTCTGCGCGAACACCACCTCTTGCAGGGTAGCAAGAGCATTCTGGCCGGAAGTGGATGGCAAATGGTTTGCCGAAATGATTGGGTTCACTTAGGCTCATCTCTCAATGGTCATTGGGGGTTTGACATGACACTGTCCAATGAGAATCCATGCGGTACGCCTCAGTATACTTAAAGCTCCATACTGCTGTAGCTGTATGGAGCATGATGAGGTGGGATCATCGAGGCAGTTTATGCTTGATTGTCCAGTTTTTGCCAGAACTAGGCGAAAGTATTTCGGTTGCGACTTACTTGGATCTCCGGAGGATTTATCCAAGGTTGCGATCGGATTCACTACAATAATATCGTTGCTACCCAACATCTCCCTAAGTAGCTATAGCTACGTCATCGTTGTTTATGTGCTATCACAACAGATCTTCATGCTGTCCAAGTGAGCTCCCCTACCAGGGCAGCTACCACCTAATCTAACCTAAGCTGAGGTGTGGTAAAAGTTAATATAAACTTGAGAGCGCATTTGAACTGAAGTTAGGCTGCAAAAAGTAGAATTTACCGCAAACGAGAACAGGGTGCTGTCATCAAAGAAAAAATTGTTATCTCTTACCCTTATTGCTGAGAGATAAATAACAGAAGTAGTCATTTTTTTGACTAGGAATTCGGGTACGGTATGTCTTCTCATTTCGCCAAAGCATCACCAATTGGCGTTGTGTATTTGATTTCTGTTAAGGCCATTCCGGCAGTACTTCTGGAAATCTTATCATATAGTTTCCACCACCTAAACTCCAGTTCTTGCGATATCTCACGCAATTTTAGAGATAGTTGCTGGAGGCGCCTATAGGTATGCAAAGTTTTGCAGATGTTCATTTAATAGGTATAATATTGTTTGCCTTTAAATTATTATATTAAATTATACATATTTTGTCAGCTTTTAGTGAAGCATAAAACTTTAATTCAGATTAATACTACTTTCAGCTGGTCTTAAATAAAAAGGAAATTATTGGAGGTGTAGTATTGAATGTAAGGTTATACTCAAAACTTCTGGGGATTACATTCGGCATTTTGGAAAACCCTTGTCTGAAAAAGTGGCACCAATTCGTTGGAATGATATATTCCATCAGCATACATAGTATAAACATAAAAATGTATACAAACAAAACCAAATTACCAAAATTCACACTGCCAAAATAGCTAAATATACCAAATACATTAATTCCTATTCATGTCATAGTACTCATAGAGTCTTATTAAAAATATATAGCACCAATTTTCATATAAATTTGTAGTATACAGTTTATTGACGCCTATTTGTATGCAATGAATATCGATATAAATTTCAACTAATAAAAGCGCATTTATACCTTTCCATACCTTCATCCTTTACGCCATCTTATTGCTCTATTTGTAAACAAATACCAAAAAAATTGTAATTTCGAAAGATGATCAATAATCATATTAATGTCAACATTAAACAGAATTCACTACAACCAATTGTAGTAAAAAGGAAATGAATCAGACACAAAGAAGTGTAATATTGGCGGCGTCGAAAATATGTAGGAGAAAGTATTTTTAAGAATTTCATATACAAAAATAATAGGATTATAAGAGCCTTCAATGTTAATGTGGGTGATGGTAGTAAAAGAAATGGCTTTTCTACGTCTTTCTCTTGGGTCGCCTCCTTACGCCACCGCCTGGTTAAAGCTCCTGAATGTTGCAGGTATTACTTTATTTGTTTATTTTTTTTTCAGCGTGGTCAATAACACTTCATGCCAAAGTTCTTATTAGCTTCCTCGCCTCCTCGTCCGCAAGTATGCAATATTTATTAACTTATTTCTTTGTGTACTAAATGTTGCATTCCTTTAGGCGTGGCTGATATTGGTTCAATCTAGGGGAAGGATTAAGTTATCAGATTGTGACGGATACTATCAACACTAAGGGGTACTATCATCTCTAAGCCGATACTAAGCAGTGACTCATCACCGCATCAACAAATCAATCATTATGTCTAACCATATGTCCATACGAGCAGCGGAGAATAGACGCACATACACATGCATATATCTTATCTGAGATGCTCACAAAGAAGGCAATAATTTGTGCAAGTATTACTCACGTATACACGCGCATATGAGAAGCTATAAACGTAGTTTGAGAAGCTATGAACGTAGCTGATAACTAATTAGTAAATTGTAGAATAGAAAAGCCTAGAAGTATGCAACGAGGAAACCAGACTGTATAAAAGGCGGGAACAGTAGAGGCGCGACAATCAGTTTTGTTTAAGCAAGCTATTAGTTACGAAGTATGAGTGTTGTTGTGAAGTACTTTAATAAAGGCCATTTTTTGCATTATTCAATATTAGAGTTATTTATCCAACAGTTTAGTGATTCGAACGTTAGCAGAAGATTTGGAATAAGCGGAATTTCAGTAAATTCGTTACAGTATAATGATAGCTTTAGTAATATCTGCTTTCTCGGCACGATATGTGGCTAAAAGACATATTTTATACATTTTCAATGCAACATAATTATATGTTATATGTTAAAATGTTTAAAATTCCCATTAGCCCTGACTTTGTTCATGTTGTGCAGCTAGTATAATGGAAAGTGTGCTTCTCCCCCAACATAGTACCAGCGTTAATCTCTGACGAATTGAGCGCCATAGGAAGGTGTTTCTTGAAACGGTTTTGCTGGGTGCCCCTGCTACATCTGGAGAACGTTGGTTCGAAGTGTTGTTATCGTCCACTTAAAAAAAAGTTTGCAACATTCTCGTTTCCACTTTTCTCTAGACCACTGCCCCTTACCATTTGCCTTTGAGGTTCCTACGGCTCAGCAGTTTGTTGATACGTACGATCAGAATCTACTCGCTTCCATATTCCGTTACTCACAGTTGGCTGAAATTCCTCTCTATGCTCAAATTGAGTTTTTTCCTCTCCGCTTAATATTCTGTTATTGAGTAAAAGGCTAGAAGAGTTTACTAAGCTTTTACAAAAGTTTTGTTACGAAGTCAATGACTGCTCTCGATAAATTCTACTGCATATGTAAAGTGCAGTGAAGAGTGTGAGGCGCGCAAAGAGGAACGACGACTAATTGATTGTTCTGAAGTCCTTGTAGGTGACGTGAGAAAGTTTTCCTGCTGTAGAAATGAAGGTAACTAAAACTATATCCAAGGCTTACTCAAATAGATTAATAGAAGCCAGCCATCAGCATAAAGTCTCTCGAGGTTTTTGCAGGTCCGCAAGAGCTCCAGAGATTTGTAGGGCTTAACATATCAAATAGCTTAAACAAGCTCATATAAGTTACACTCGTAACTACGGTTTACAAAAACCGCTCTAGACTCATTCATGTAGACAAGTTTTACTCCCGTTATTGCGACATACTGCAATGTTCATATTGTTCACTTGATAACTCATAAAATCTCGATACATGAATTGAATTTCTAATGGCATGACAAAATAACTAGGAAACATTCAATTAGCAGGGATATTACGGACTTGAGTTTAGCGGATTCGGAATCGGAGCCGGATATTATAAATTTGCTTAGTCAGAATCGAACTCGTCTCCGAGTAACCCTGAAATATTTCCACTTGGCTAATGTATGATGCAAAAACTTTCTACTTATCGAGTTCCGTACCGCAATCAGAAGACTAGATCTATTAGATTTTCCGACATTTTGGCATCATAGTCGAACTCCTCTAATATTCCTAATAAATAATACCACAGCGCAGAACTACACATCTACTGCTCAAAAGTAAGATGAGACTATCGGGTTTAAAAACAGTCTTAGAAAACCTCGAATATCCGCCGGAGTAAGAGGTATAAATACATTGAGTTAAGCGGGTATGTAAGATGCCAACCACCAACCCATAGGACTAATAATATTTTTAATGTTTGTCATCGTTTATGCCAGAACACGCACAAAATTCGATATACAAATTACAATCGTTTGGGTCCAGACATTAAAGAATTGTGGGTGGTGTAATGCTGTTGCAACAAATAAGGGTAAGTAAATGGTCTGAGCGCGTAAAAGTATGCAATACAATTTCATATAAATACGCCGGATCGCCTTATGCTTGCAATAGAGGGTTGAATTATATATGCATTTCCTTTCACGTTATACGAGAAACGGCTGATAAATAAGTTAGCTATCGAACGTATGGGTTGGGTTAGGTTAGGTGGACGATTTTCAGTTAAAAAAACTTTTGCATTGGTCCGTTGGGTTACCACATACTTAACGTGATATTGACTTCCAATAATTAAGTAAATCGCTGCGTGGCAACCATAAAGCTACTATTAAGACATTTCCTCCGGAGAGCCGAATACGTGCCTACCGTGATATTTACGCCATAGAAAGCTAGAAAGCTGAGCATCTCGAGTGATCCATCTCGACGACAGCCATATTGATAACACAATTAGTATGGCATGGACTACCATTGGGCCAGTGCCCTATCGATAATCCAATAACTATGGATAGGTGAGTTTTTAGGCCATAAGCCCATAGAGTAGAATCGGTTTGACTATCATATCATACAACCATTGTACTACCCCTAGAGAGAGCCCCAGTGTTAGCCGATTTCTTGACAGCAGTAAAAGGCAACCAAAGCCTTCTTGGCTCTGTCCGCCACATTAAACCTCTATGACAGCTAGCTGTCAAGAATAATCACAAGGTACGTAACCCTTTGAGAACCAAAGCAGGGGTTAAAGAAAACCTTCCTTGGGAGTACACCTTCTCACCTTTTAACTATCTGCTTATAAAATTTACTAGCGTCGTTCGTGTAACTGGTGTGAAAATATATTTATATTGAATTTTTTGGGAGGTTTGTTGCTTATCGTAGAGCACGCTATTATTAAAGAGCCCCTCTATTACGGGTTCTGAAAGTCTTTTCAAAGTAAACTTTTTTAGCTTTTCCTGCTCCTATCAAATGGTGTCGTAAAGGTTTTTTGCATTCATTACTTAAGCATATTTGTTGGGAAAGTTCTGAGTTGCGACTACTATTCCAAATCAGGACGCTGAGCAAACGTCGTCATCGAATCAGCTTTATGTTTTTCAATTGTAATCTTAAATAAAACTAATCCATCAACTCTCATATATTTCGAAGTCTTCTTGCCTCACTTGTAACGATACTTCCTTTAAATGTGTACCGGTATCCAGCAATAGCACCAACTTCGGACAGCTATCCATCGTACATCAACAAAGGTTAATCCGCACCAAATGGCTTTGGACATACACACATACAAACAAGCATAATTCTTAATATAAAATCCAATATTGTTGGCACTTTTGTAAAAGTGTTTGAGCTAGCAATGACTACTTTGTTTCATTTAATTTTGTTTTGTTGTTGTGTCACCAGTTTATTGGCATTTGCACTAAGTCTCTGAACCCTCGCAGAGGATTTGTGCATGCTTTCCCATACAAATGTTCGACTTAAGCGAGTTTTCATATACTATTTAGCACTATTCCACACTCTTCAACGCTTTGTAATGGCCTTTTGCCATACGCACTTATTTATAGACTTATTTTGTATGTTTTTCCATGCATCCATTCCAATACGATTTAATATATTTTTATGTAGTTGTGAGTTCATTATTTTCACATTATATTGTGGCACATCCCATTTCTAAGCTTCGTTCACTCCTACAAGTGGTGCACTATACCGCCAATCCACTAAAAAATAACTGTATTCATGCTATTCTTACCTTTCATTATATTGTTTTGGCATTGGTGCCTGAAAGTATGCCATAAATTGGTTCACCTTACGACAATAATTATTTTGTAGTTTAATGACTTGGCCACACTTTATGACTCATTGAGGTCATGTGCAGCAAACTAATTGGTTAATTTGTGGTTAATTTCTGGGCATTGTTTTGGGCGACTTTAATGTGTATTTGCTTAATGGCCTAAAGATCGATTAGTGAGCTATCTCGCAGTGTCACATGCATGTCATGATGTCTGGCTGTTAGTTTCAGTGCTACAAAGTAAACGCTGACGTATGTTTTTGATTTTGTCTTAAAAAGTACAAGGGCGAAATTTATGGCCCAAATCGAAAATTTCATAATCCGGATGCATGTAGAATTTAGTAAAAGTGCCGCCTAATAAGCCTAAGCATTGCATACTTTTAGGCGCAGATACCATTTGGCTTTCGATAAGCTAACATTTTGAGTTGACACACGCATTCCTTTATATCGTGGTTTTCAAGTGTTATCTACAGCTTCATAAGCTCGATCAACTCAACGCAAATAGAAGGAAGATTGTTTATAGGAAAACGTCTTCTGGCATCAGGAAAGATAATATTGAAGTTAGCCAACCATCAGGACTTAACGTACACCGAATGTACCCTTACTTTTATCAGCTGTTGGTTCGACGACCAAATTGAAAAACAATATCAAGAACCAAGCCCTTTGTTATAAATATATAGCAGAAATTTTCAGGACACAACCAAATTATTGCTTCTAGTTTAGAAAATTTACACACTCCTAAGAGCAGGCGAGCGCAATACACTAACACTGCAATCCGCGCTTCATATTTCTGTTGTAATTGACCAAACCGCATTTGCATATGATGCCAAAATGTAGAACCAGAACCGATGAAAGAGCACCCTTCATGAACCTACAGTTGTCTCTCTATAGAAATAACAAGTACTATCCTTCTAAGTCGAATGCCATAAGGCTTTTCGATGATTTTTGACACTTTTCAGCGCCGCCGTCTTTGGCTCCACAACTTTCCGGCATGACGTGCAATCCGTGCATCCCTTTCCTCTTACCGAATCTAATAGGGACGTATAAACTTCTATACTTGATCCAGCTCAACTGCCTGTCATCTATTCCTATGTGGCCGCGAACGCAATACAGATTCCCGTTTTCCTGATGCAAGTCTTTCTAGCAAATATTCGCACTAACACACTTCTTGCTGATGTCCTCAATGGCTTTTAACTTAAAGTTTACGCTGCCCAAGTTCATGCAGTTTAAGTATCTCAACTGCTTTTTTCACGGCTACTACTTTTGCCTAAAAGACACTATGTATAGTGATCTGGAAGCTTAAAAGGTCTATATTTCAACGGATTGGCAAAGTATAGCGCAGACCTACCAGATCCATTAGTTTGGAATTGTTGATATTCATGTGTCCCGTAAAGACCACCATTTCCGAGTCCGAGGAGGGCGCCCCTTTCATCTTTATGATGTCCTAGGGACTTGCAACGAAGCTAAGGCACATGATCAAGTGGTAATTCCACCCAATATTAGATGAGGATATAGTCCTATGACCGTACATTCTGCGCTCTAGCTGCTACGATGTATTAAGTCTGGTAGAATTTGTTAACGCAATAGAAATAGCCCACTGAGTCTGCAGGTGTCATGTGCAGAATAAGCTTCACAATCGCAGTAATAACTCAATGAGGGAGTATAGGCAATTGGCCCTACGTGCATGCTATGTCATACTGAGCGAAGATTTCAGACCTTATATTCTGTAGTTAGCAGGACGAGATCCACCCTCTGCGCGTTGATGATCAACCCGACAAAAGATGCCAGGCACACATAAGGGAGCTAATCTGCTAGTTATGATTACTTAAACGCCATCTGCATACACCGGGAATTGCATGAGCATTTGGCTGATATCCGACCCGACTTATATAGGTGGGACACACTACAATGGATTTCAAATCATACACAATGGCTCGTTGACGGCAAAGACCTTAAAGCCTACTCGTTGTATTTCTACTGTCACCATGATTGCGAAGACAATTCTTACAGGCAGTATATCAGAAGAGCCGTCGTTTAATCGAATTTTTTTTGGGACCATCTAATGCACCTTTGAATGTTTAACACAATTGTCGCATTTCGAATTCTGCTTTGTCATTCCCATTACAACAAAATATTCTTATTTCGAAGCTGATTATGTAAAACAGTTGATTTTGGGCAGTAGTCACGCTTCTTAGCTTGTGCTCATCCTTCCTAAATCGCAACTTCACTCAGCATACATCATTTTTTTTTGCATTTACATCATAATTCTTTTGCCATTTCAATGCCGTTATTGCATTGCCATTATTTCAGTTTTTTTCTTACTGCATACGAACATCCGTCCACTCTCACTGCTATTACGAATATTATTAGTATGCATAGTCAAAGCTGCTGTTGTCTTAAAGGATAATACAATAACTATGCATGAGAAATTATAAAAAAATAAAATTCAAAAAAAACAACAAAAAATAATTTGTAAAGCAAATAATGTCACACACACAAGATGAAATAAAAATTTAACTACAAAACAACTTGTTCTGTGTTGTTACTTTGTCATGTTTACATCTTCCATGGTCATATATGTATGTAGAAAAAAGTCCTCTTCCACGCCCACCACTGCGTATACGTAACATTGTGATTATGCAATTTTTATACTCAGTTGAGCAGAGCTCACAGAGTATATTAAGTTTGATTGGATAACGGTTTGGTTGTACATATATAAAGGAATCGAGATAGATATAGACTTCCATATATCAAAATAATCAGGATCGAAAAAAAATTTGATTGAGCCATGTCCGTCCGTTCGTCCGCCCGTTAACACGATAACTTGAGTAAATTTTGAGGTATCTTGATGAAAGTTGGTATGTAGGTTCCTGGGCACTCATCCCAGATCGCTATTTAAAATGAAGGATATCGGACTATAACCGCGCCCACTTTTACGATATCGAAAATTTCGAAAAATCGAAAAATGTGAGATAATTCATTACCAAAGACGGATAAAGCGATGAAACTTGGTAAGTGAGTTGAACTTATGACGCAGAATAGAAAATTAGTAAAATTTTGGACAATGGGCGTGGCACCGCCCACTTTTAAAAGAAGGTAATTTAAAAGTTTGCAAGCTGTAATTTGGCAGTCGTTGAATACATCATGATGAAATTTGGCAGGAACGTTACTCCTATTACTATATGTATGCTTAATAAAAATTACAAAAATCGGAGAACGACCACGCCCACTTTAAAAAAAATGTTTTAAGTCAAATTAAAAAAAAAGTTAATATATTTACAATATATTAATAAATTATGTCAACATTCAACTCAAGTAATGATATGGTGCAACAAAATACAAAAATAAAAGAAAATTTCAAAATGGGCGTGGCTCCGCCCATTTTCATTTAATTTGTCTAGGATACTTTTAATGCCATAAGTCGAACAAAAATTTACCAATCCTTGTGAAATTTGGTAGGGGCTTAGCTTCTAGGACGATAACTGTTTTCTGTGAAAATAGGCGAAATCGGTTGAAGCCACGCCCAGTTTTTATACCCAGTCGACCGTCTGTCCTTCCGATCTGCCGTTAATACGATAACTTGAGCAAAAATGGATATATCTTTACTAAACTCAGTTCACGTAATTATCTGAACTCACTTTTTATTGGTATAAAAATGGCCAAAATCCGACTATGACCACGCCCACTTTTTCGATATCGAAAATTACGAAAATGAAAAAAATGCCATAATTCTATACCAAATACGAAAAAAGGAATGACACATGGTAATTTGATTGGTTTATTGACGCAGAATATAACTTTAGGAAAAAACTTTGTAAAATGGGTGTGACACCCTGGTCCACATTTTAATACTTTTAATTTGATACCTATGTCGAACAAACACATTATAGACTCACTCCTGGTCCACCTTTATGGCGATATTCCGAAAAGGCGTCCACCTATAGAACTAAGGCCCACTCCCTTTTAAAATAGTCATTACACCTTTCATTTGATACCCATATCGTACAAACGAATTCTAGAGTCAGCCTGGTCCACCTTTATGGCGATATCCCTCAATGGCGTCCACCTATAGAACTATGGCCCACTCCCTCTCAAAATACTCTTCAATACCTTCCGTTTGATACACATGTCATACAAACACATTCCAGGGTTACCCTAGGTTTATTTTCCTACTTGGTGATTTTCCCTTATTTGTCTCCATAGCTCTCAAATGAGTATGTAATGTTCGGTTACACCCGAACTTAGCCTTCCTTACTTGTTAAGTGTATTAATGTCTTGTCATGTTTGTCAAGCGCGCGTCACTGGCGTTCTTGTCACATATTTGTTGTTGTACTTGTTGCTGCTGTACTGCTCCCTTTGTTGTTTTTGCTGTGTTTGGGTTTGTTTTACTTCAAATGATTTTTTAACTCAAATTTTTTATTTTAAACATTTTGACAGTTTTGATATGAATTTGGTAAAGGACAAAAGTTTGTTGGATTTAGTCGTTGATAAATTGCAAAATAATTTGAGGGTTAAACAAAGATTTGAGAGTATGATAGTTTGAAAGTTGAAACAAGACAGGAGATTCGCAAAATCTTTCGGAAATTACATAAGCTACGCTTATTCGATAAGATCATTATAAATAGAAATGTTTGTGTGTTCTTTATCGGCTTCCAGGGACCCCAAACGATATTGATCGGTCAAGCATGAGGTTAAGAAAGCCGTGAGATCGGAGGTCAGCTTCATTTGAAGCTTCCTTTTGTTACGAACGGCTCGGAGAGGTCCTTTCTAATCTTAACAAAAACTTAAGCTTGATAGGGAACTTAAATTCTGATGTACACATATGCATACAGTCGACTAAGCGATGGTGCATGTCGATGCGTTTTACGTGGGACCTCTTTACGATTTCTTAAACACCACTCACAAAATCCGTTGCTGTTAGTTAACAAAATTTTGTTTTAAGGAGCGCCATATTAAAATTGATGATAAGCAAAATCCTACACCTCAGTGGATCCTATTTGGCGTCCGTTTGACGTAAAGATATTGTGATAGAATCGGTCAGGGGAGAGAGAAAGTGAAGGAGAAGTTAAATAAAGACGAATGGTAAAAGGTGATTAGAATGGAAATATAAATAAAAATATGAATTGGAGTGGGAATAGGGATAGAAATAGGAATAGGAATATAAGTGGTAACAGGAATGAAATGGGAATTGTGATTGAAACAGGAATTGTAGTAGAAAGAAGAATAAAAAATAAAAAATGTGTATCGCGATCTACATCCGAGATTATTTAGATCGAGACTTCTGATCCTTTAATTTTCATACACATTTGATGACGAGATCTACAGGTTTTATGCCGAGTCCGAACGGCACGCGAAGTGTTTGCCAAACCACTGTCTAGGGTCGATCCGTTTAGAAAAAAATATTTTTTTTTATAAAAACTTCAAAATTTTAAGAACATGAAACCATAACTTTCGGTGTGATAGGCAGAGCACGCTACCACCACACCACGGCCGCCACCACAGGAATAAGAATGATAATAAAATACTAACTATATATATAATTATAGCAGTAAGAGACAAGTCAAGGCTTACAGGCAGAAGAAAGAAAAATGGTGACTGTAGAGGAACATAAAATTGAAGGAACAGACATAGAGAAAGAGTTGGCTTAGGTGAAGTCCTGAAATAGTGTCGACATGACTTCGGAAATAATACCAAAGTGATGCTATAACAGTCTTTAATGGTTTCCCCAAAATAATCTATAAGTCATCCCAAAATATTACATAAAATAATCCTGAAGTGATCCTGAAATTGTATAAAATTGATCCGAAATAGTCCAAAACTGAACCCGCAACAGTCCTTATGGTTTCAAAATAGTTTCGAAATGATCTCGTAAATAGTCCCGATGTGATCTTGTTAGAGTCTTAAATGGTTTCGAAATGATTCCGAAAACAAGCCCGAGACAATTCTGTTAGAGTCCTAAAATAGTTTCGATATGGTTTCGAAATAGTCCCTGAAATAGTCGCGAGGTGGTCCTGCAAAAGTTCTGATTGATTTCGGTAAAGCCTCAAAATTATTCCTGAAATAGTCTCAAAGTGGCTCCGCAACAGTCCCGAAGTAATTCTTAAAATGTTCCAAATCAGTAGCGAAATACTCCCGAAATGACTCTGGAAATACTGCCGAAGGCATCCTGCACCAGTCCTTAAATGGTTTCAAAATAGTCTCAAAATTATCCAATAAATATACCGAAATGATCCAAAAGAAAAAAATCACTAAGTGATATTAAAATAGTTCTAAATTAGTCCTGAAGTATTTGTCAAAATGATTCCGATGATATGGTATGTCTCCTTCTTATGGAAGAAACCTTTGATTCCCTGGTTTATTATTGAAGTGTCCTAGTTTAAATAGTCCCATTTTTACTTCACCTTATTTCTTTTACCGCACTTTTTGCCGATGTAAATATAGATAGTCCGCTTATGTTGTGGGTAGAAGTACTGCATCTTTTAAAATGATGTATACATTTATAAAGGGCAAAACAAAATTTGGAAGCAAGCATGACGTACAACAAAACCAAGCTAAAGATATACATATGTGCATGTGTGCGGAGGTATGGGGTATGCTCACCTACAAGCATATGCCCAAACTCTCGGTCACTTTTGCTACTTGTTGACGTTTAGTATAATCATGATTTGATAAAGATGTCAAAATTAAGATGAAAACACACTCAAACCACAAGCTCTTTCTTGATACACTCATGATGCTTGCCTGCTTGTGGATACTCAACCGCGTCATCCAATATACAAACATTCGTATATTTACACTCCGAGAAGGATATTGGGTTGTTTGTTTTAATTTTTGATTGCTCGTTCTGAGTGCTTGACAAGTGTTGATTGTTTATATTTGGATTAAAAACAATTTAAGTCATATAAAAGCAAAATAATCTATTTTCTTACATAAGTTATTCTACTGTTGATGAAGTTGACTGTCAGAATGAGAAGTTATTTTTGCATACACAAAAGCTGTACTGAGTCGTAGTGAGTGAGTACGTTTCACAAGACGGGATGCTCATGGTCAATCATACTCACATGTAGGCTTAATGGTTCTAAAATATTTACTATGTAGGAGACATCAAGAAAATTACAGCAACTTTTGGCAAATTATGTGATAATCTTGATAAGGGCTGTACGATATAAGAAAATATTTTACAATCAATTGAGGTACTTCAAATTTTTATTGGTAAATATACTCGGGACGACTTTATTGGGTTGCTTAATTTCAACAAATTTTCCTGAGGCAACGGGACGGGTGCCAACTTGAAGTGGTTCGAGGCTACATTCGTGATTTTCTTAACTGGCGCCCGAGCAGGCACAACCGACCTTTTGTTTTTAAAAAACCTCTCTTAAAATGTGAAACACATTGATTTGTCGTCACCTAACAGAGAGTGATTGAGTGTTAATAAAGGAAACTAAAATAAAAAATAAAAAAAATGTTGTACACGTATGATAAATTTTGCAGCAGCTCATTATTTATTCTTGAAACCCTGCGGCTTATTTAAGTATTTAAATCCCACATAATAAATTCACATTTGATTTTAAGAATTCCCCCAAACATTAATTTCCTATACTGCATTTTCGGCTTATTGCTGAAGATTTATTTTTATCTATCTTCAATTTTAGATTTTTGGCAGCTCGCTGGCCGGAAAATCAGCGCAATATACAACACTACCGGTCCGAGACGTGCCATGTCAAACAGATTTTTTGATTACGGGCAGTCCATCATGACAAAAGACACATTCACAAACATTTTTTTGATTAGAGCATACAAATGCAGCAAAAATTACACTGGGCCGGCTATTTAAGTAGGGCATACAATTTATTCTATTGGAATTTAAGTTTATTTCACACACACTCGAGTTTCTGAGTAAACGAACCCACTTTTTACTCATAGTTCGAACCTGTGCCCACATTTTATGCATTGCGCCCAAAACCTCATATCGGATCACATGGCTGCTCAGTTTTTATTTATATTATTAACCGTTTGAATAGGAATGTACTTTAAGCTCGACCCAGTTTTAAAATGATTGTGGAGATAGTCTGGTTTTACACAAAATTTCCAAATGAAGATATCTCTATTGCAAAGACGACTCAACTGAATACGGCAAAAAATTGTATCTAAAAAACGAGAGACTGCAATTCTACGGTAAGGGCCATTTGGGGTCAACATCAAAACTCACATCAGTTTGGTAATAATTTTCTCTGACGCAGCCAAGCATCGTTACTGCAAATCTAAAAATTTAGTGGCTTAAGAACCTCTTGCGGGTAAACATTGCAGGAAAACGAGTGTAATGTGTACGCAAGGAGGCCTTAAAGTTGGGTTGCTAAGCGCAATACAAAGTTGTTTAGCTTCAAAGCCTCCAACCGTATATATATATTTAGCAGACGCGGCTCTTGCAACACAGTTCCCTATAGAGCTAGGGGTCAGTGCGGGATGCCCAAGAGTTTCAATGTGGCCACATTAAACAGTACTCGAGATGGCCAGGTTAGTTTCTTAATGGTGTTTGTTACCGGAACGTACCGGATCTATATATGGCAAAGGAATATCGATATGGATAACACTCCCCAAAACCTTTGAGGTTTCGCCTTTTTTCTACCAAATTAAGTTTTATTATTTTATGCGAACCAACCACTTCTTGCGAAACTTTCTCCAATACTTCCAACGACTGCTTATTAACCCGTTCGAAAATCTTGACGCTGTTTCGATGACTTAAGTGAGATATGGTCGCACCGGGGTATAATGAAGACCGCAACTATTGGATGCGATGCAACTATGGTTATATTTGGCTCTATTTTAATAAAACCTTACCGTAACTCTGCCGCATCAGGAACTAATAATGACCTTAAAGCAGTAAGGGGTACTGCTGCGCACTTATTCTGAGGCATACTTTTGAGAACATATAGACAGCCTTTTCGGAAAGAAGTTCATATAGCCAAAAAGAATATAAGGTAAAAGAGAGTTGGGCTGCGAAATAGAGGTGAAAAAAAATTGTTAAAAATAGAATGCGAATTTTGCGAGACCTAGAGCTTGTTATTTGTAAGATAAAATACTAAAAAAATGCAGAAAAACCTAAATAAAAATTTTGAATTTTTTGAAAAAAAATTCTGGAATTCAAAATTTTTTTTCGAAAACGTTTTCGAAAGTGGTTTGCATAGTTTCAGTTCAAAATTCATAGAAGTTTTCTCTTAAATTATCGAAAATAAGTTGCACTGCTTTTTTTCTGTTCGCTGCCCTGTACACTGGCGAAGTAGACTCAGTATTATATTTCAAAAAATTTCCCTATTGATGCGCGGAGGAAACTTCTCCCAAATTTTACCAAACTGATGAGGCCGTGATTACTAGGTAAAGTGCACTAAGAACTATGACGATTCAAAAATATATAAAAAGGAAATATTCATAGGGAGCATAGAACCCCACATTTGCAAAATAGCATCCCCAGATACTTGCAGGCTTTTAGACCTCTCTGTGTAATATTTTATTCAAATCACTCCAGTCGTTTTGGCGTGTTTAAATAATATAGCCAGTATTTGTACCTCTAACCATAAATTGGTTGCTGTAGAGTTATTAGTTAATGGTAGGGATGGCGACCTTGAGAGAGCATTTAATCATTTCGATTTTGGTCTGCTGAAACAAAATATCTCAAGTTAAAAACACATAGATGAAATTTTTTACAAAATTATAGCATTCCCATCCACTGTACATCTTAAGAATGTTCTCTTCACAGTTCCATTGGCCAAGAAAAGGCACACAATTTGCGCATATTTAGATCCTAAAAGCCAACGCTACACACACGAACACATACACAAATATATTTGTATATGCGACATACAACAGCCAGGATCATGAATGCAAATACAAACTCACACACACACACATTTGTGTTACTCGGTAAATAAACTGCTGATGATACAAAAGCAAACAAGAACGACAAAATACTAAACAAAACAGTAAACAAAAGCTTTGGAGCACACAAAAGAAGAAGAAGAAGAAATTATTTGCACATATGCAAAAATCTTTTAAAACTGTAAAGGAATAAAGTAACCTTTTTATATTTTATATATTATGCAGTGTCCACACATACGTGCATACTAAACCATACATCAAATATTAAAAGGACTCCCCGCGAGGCGAGCAAATGAGACTCACCAAAAAGCCATAAGATGAGGTAGTGGCATGCGGGCAAATGAAATGGAAACGCTCGAATGAGCAAAGCAAAAGGCAATTTATCATAAATATTTGTCAAGGCTGGCGGGCAATAATAAACAACAAAGACAAAATAAAACCAAAAAACAAAAGAAGCATATGTGCAGAGGTTGTGAGAGGGATAGAAGTGAGTGAGATGGAGGTCCCTTGATGACCGCAGTGGGAGGCCGAGAATTAAGTTGCAAGTTGCGCTTACAAAGAAATCACTGCCTTGGCTGCTGGTAAACATAGTTATTTTACGGCTCAGTG
Source organism: Eurosta solidaginis (assembly GCA_029619165.1). NCBI lineage: Eukaryota > Metazoa > Arthropoda > Insecta > Diptera > Tephritidae > Eurosta > Eurosta solidaginis. Next base: position 18,506 of record JARSSU010024817.1, read on the forward strand.
CATAAGCTGCAATGCATGTATTTTGTATTTGTTTTTTGTTTTTTCTTGCTAATCTTTTGTATGCAAAAATAGCAACATTTTGTTTGCGCACAGAGGAGGAGTCTGCTGGCACTTCGTTGACTGCTGCAACCGGTCGCGTATAATGATGCATGTCCTCAGTGGGGATGGTATGATAAATGTGCTGCTCATACACACACACACATACACATTCACGCAAAATCTTATTCCAATATATGAAATTAACATACAAATAACAGTAGTTAATACAAGCAGGAAGTATTATTATTTATGCCTAACAAGCTGTGAAATTTTAGAGAAAATGCCAAAAAAAATCTGCAGAAGAAATATTCACGCTGTGATGCTTCGATAACCTTCAAATTCCGCTAGGATTGCGGTTGTCTCTGAAGTTCAAGAGTACTGAAGAAGTTGCACTATTTTCGGATTCGAGCTTGATGCAATTTAATTAATATTGGCGAAGCCATCTTAAACCCTAGACGTAGAGTTACACTTAGGCGAGTTGGCCGATTATGATATCACTGCTTTAGAGCATAGGGTGTTGTTTTTGTTATAAATGCAAAAACACCCTGCTGATATAGGGCAGTCCTTTGTTGGATATGAATGCGGTACTGGTACCAGCCTGACTGTAGCCGCGGTGATTAGAACCTTCGCGTCGATTTACCCTCTTATTAAGTTCTCTTACGTTGACACTAGCATCAAACGTGAATGGAAGCGGAATATTGATAGTGTATAGGCCTAGAAGTAATATCCGTAGATGAGTCACTGAGTTGCAAGTCACACCAAAGATTTTCAAACTTACTGTCACGAACCACAATATTTTGATGGCTCGGTGAAAGAACATATTATTGCGGCTGCCGGTTAAAAATGCCCTTTCTCAGCATATTTTATACAAATCCCTTATATCATAACTTGTTCCAGACGCGCAGTTTCTCAACTTAGATTAAATACATTTTCAACTGAGAAAGGGTGATTTTGAAACAAACTCTCAGATAGGACATTCCCATAGCTCAAGTTGAAATTGGGCGATATCCCTATTTGTTTAACATGTGTAGTTCACAATTTTTGCTAAGGAATGTTTGTGCAGGGTCCTACGCTGTTCTGGCTCCCACAGGAAGTTTTTGCAAGCATTGCAGAAAATATCGCGAATAGGCCCACTCATTTCCTCTATTACGTATTTAAATCCAAAATCTTACGTATAAAGGAGGCAAAGTTTTCCTTTTCACAGATAGCAGATGACGGTAGGAAGGCCAAAGTTCAATAATCAGCTGTTTTCATGATGAAGAATAGGCTCGTTTTCAGATTAGTTGCGGTGCTCACTGAGCAGTAGACTATTAAGGCTCTTAACGCAGCTAAAATTTTCCAGAAGCTGAAGAAACGGTAGATCACGTACTGTGCAATTGAACATGGTATTACCGATTGCGATGAAATGTATTAGAAGACTTTTTTCGAGAGCCCCTCGAGCACAAATATATTAGGTTGGTAGAGTTTCTCAAATATCTGAATTTAATGGGGCGGGATTTCCACCGTGGCTTATAAAAGTTCGTCAGCCTTAGTAAAATAAAGATGTGGAATAAAACGCCACAGTGTACAGAAATGAGAGACCTGGCTCAACAACCACACAACTAGCCAGCAGAGACGCATGCTACCCAACTGGCAGTACGAATTCTGGCAAATTATTTTTTAATAAACTGGTCCCATTGGTTTTTGTCGCAGTAGCCCGCCCTCACACACAGTCTCTAGTAAGCCCAAGTAGTTGATGGCAGCTCTGAGTTTCATAGTACAACTCCGGAAGTGCTTTAAGCTCAGAATATACCCACCGTAAGGCATGTCTGAAGTGCTAGGCGACAAAAGTTCACATACCGTACCCGGATTGTGCACTGGGCTTCGAAAGAGATTCCACAATCAGCTGTATGAACCTTATGCACACATGAACATTGTGTAATGAATTAAAGTCCCAAGGACTCGCTTGCTAGATGATGTAATGAAAACGAAAGAACCGTTCGGTCTCAGAAATTATTCCTATCCTATGCTCGTACTCGAAAGCAGGGAAGGAAGGGGGAGAGGAGAGGGGGGGGCTTAGTTGGAAGAGGCAGGTACCAGGGTGACTTGATCTTCCTGTGTTCTCCCAATATTGGTTTTAGTTATCACGGCACAGGTACAGCGAGTGTGACTTGTTAGGCCTCGATTAAAATCGTTGTTAAGCGGGAATCCTTGATGATGAATATCTATGTATATTCTAGTTCCCAAAACATATTATCAGGTTGATCTCTTAGGACTTGTGAATGACAAACCTGGATTTTATCAGATTAAGATAATTTCTTCCTGCGTAACTCTGTTAAATCCATCACGTATCTTTCAAGAACCGATGTTCCGACTAGACAGGCTCATTTATTTCTAGTGATTTGTAATCTGACATAACAATGTCCAATCGTAGATCTATGCGGTCTGGCTCAACCTACAGAATATCGTCATTTTCAGCAGCTGTATGGAAATATCAAGAGTTGAAATTATCAAATCACTTCATATTTAGTTATCCAGGCCGAAAGTACTTTGGTCATGGATTTTTTGGATCTGAAGAGGTCGAGATCAGTCATACGGTGAATTAAATCTTTGCAAACGCAGCGACGCGCTCAGTAAAACGATTCGGAGTTACTGTTATTTCATGAGGTATTACGTTGAACCTCTAAGTTATCCAAGAGAGCTGCTGCTATTTTGGGTCAGCTGCTACTCATTCAATCCCATTCTAACCACTGAATGGGATACCTTATAATCCTGATCAGACTATTTAGTTTACTTCTTACCATAGGAGTAATTTCTTCAAAAAATAAATTACTCATTACAATTCTTAATTAAAAAAACGAACTTAAATCTATAAATTTTTGAAATCTTAAAATCACTCGATTATACGCCCTACCTACCCCGCCCTTAACTTCACGGCTATCTGCATGAAATTCTAATACAAAGAATTCCAAAAATACCAAATGATCGCCACCACTGCGAGCAACAAATCCATTGGCAGCGAAAATTTCCCCTCGCATCGCCGACTCCACACGTTCAACTTCGAGAATTTTACGTGCGCAACGTAACCACTGCGTGACCGTGTTCGCTTCCTGCGCTGTGAAATCATATTCCTCTTTTGAAGCTTTTACTGCTTCCTTCGAATCGCTGGGCCGCAGTAAGACTTTTACGCTTTTACTACCATTTAGCTGCAACTCTATCGTTGACCAATCATAATGATGACGATAGGTCAGCCGCTTTTTGCGCAACTCAGCACAAATGAGACAACGATCGAAGAGAAATACTTTAGCGGTATATCTTTTGCGGGAACGATGATGATAGGCTTCGAAATCGGTGGCACGACGAAAGTAGCCTTGCTCTAGCAGTTTGAGCTGTGTATAATAAAGAGGAAAGTTTTGTTGATAAAAAATTTTTTGTTTTAAATTTTTATACAAAATAAGTACGTCACCTCAGCTAAATCCTCAATTGCTGGCACATCTTCGGCCTGATTGACCACTTCGAGTAGGCGACGCATACGCGTTTCCAGCTTGCATACGGACACCAGCACGGGTTTGCAGCTTATGCCACTTTTGTAGAATTCCTGTTTGAGAGTGAAGAGAGTAAATATTAGGTTATGGGATAAATACATCCATTAAGCTCACACTTACAGATATGAATTGCTGCAGCAACAATGGATATCTGGTCAGTCTTTGTATGGGCTGTACGAGGAAGCTGTCGATGCCCAATTTGTCGTTGATTTTATTTTGCCAACTCTGAAAAGTATAAAAAGCGTTACTTATTATTATACAATGAAAAAAATGCGGGTAAGCTTGGTTCTCAATAACACACAAATAAGTTTATTAGCTCAGGCTAGGAAAAAGGCTTATTTTCGGCCCTTCCTGAGGCAGCTTCAGAAGACCGTTTAAACGGTTAAGCGCCAATTAAGTAAGTAAGTCAATATATATATTTATATTCAGGCGGCGATAAGGCAATAATCTCACATAGTACTTCATCAAGAAGTGTCCTGTAATGCAAAGAAGCATTGGAAAAACCTCGCTCAGGCCGGAACAAACAGCTGTACTGGGTTCCCGGTCATAAAGTAAACGGTAACGAAAAGGCCGGTGAGTTGGCAAAGTACGATGCAGCACTCGCTGAATCGAAGGTAAGCGTCCCAATTGATTCGAGAGGATCCATTCGGAGAAGTTCTATAAGATAAGTCCTGACTCCTGATTGGGGTTCTTACGTTTAGTCTTCAAACGAGTTCTGGTAACCTTATGGACACATTCAGTCAATGTGAGGTCTTTATTGACCGGCTAGTTTAATCTAACCTAAGAGATTTTGAAGGGAGATAAATCTGCGATTCCGATTTTTTCTGATAAGACTGACGAAGTGACAAAAGCATTCCCTGATTGTGGCGCTAATCCCTATTGCAGATGGCTACTGGAAAGTGGCGATTCGCATAATCGGAATAGTGGTATGGTGTTAAGTTGATAAGGTGCAACAATTACTTCACTCTTGGCATGAAAAGCTTGTAACTGAAAATGTATCTGCCTTGCAGCTGCCGTTCGTAGTCGGCATAAAACATGCAGTTCGCAGCTCGCCAATTCATGAAAAATATTAGTGAAGGAGCGCGACGCCAATTAGAGGAGAAGCTCGGCCTAAATATCTTTGGAGATAAGTCGCGCCAAGTATTTTTTTATTTATATCAAAACTTACCTGTAGCCACTCTCGGTTCTCCTGTCGAAGTTGCATCGATGTCTTTTTATTCATCATAAATATCACATAGCAATAAAATTCGTTTTTCTGGAAAAATAAGAGAAAATAAAGAAAAAATCATTAGAAAATAATTGTATGGCCAAAATGAAAATAATTTGAACATCTACTATATAAAAATAAAACTAATAAATAAAAATTTATAGTAAAATATAATAAAATAAATAGGAAATAAAAGCATCGTATATATTACTCATAGCATTTTAAAGTGTTTTCTTGTCAAGTTTAGGTGAAAGAAATTTGTTGGTAAATCGATTTTAGTTTTCAAATAGTTTTTAAGCCGAATAAATGTCTTTATTTACTTGCTCACTTGGCTCCAATCAACTTTTAACTTGACTAAATGCTGAAATTTGCATATTTGTATGTATGTATGTATGTATGTCTGTAAACAAACAACATGTTAAGTAGCAAAAACAAACAATTTATAAATAATGCTCATGGCGAGGCCAAAAGCAACTACGAATACGAAATATTTAAACAAAAAAATTAATATTTATTAAAATGCTGAAGCCAAAACTGAACAAAATCTTTGAATAAACGTGACAAATGAACGAATTAAGTGAAATTCAATATGGTTTAAAATAATTTTAAATAAAAACTAACGATATATGTAGTATAAATAGTTGTGGTGAATAATTCAAATTAAGCGATTACCTGAAAAATAAAAAAAATTAAAAAACTTTCGCTGTCCAATTCAAATGTATATATGAAGATACTTATGCCCTCAGTTTTCAGAAATTTCTTAATTCGAGAGGAATTGATGACTATCTCGGGAACGAATTGATACGACCACATGAAAGCTTCTAGGCCGATCCCGCCCTGTTACCCCCTACACTCAGAGAAAAACGCCGTTCTAAAATCCAACACCACCGGACTCAATTCAAGCTTTTCATGTTCTTACTTTTTGGTTCTTGAAAAACGAACGACCAGTTCTTAAAACAACAACCTTGTGCTTGAACTGACACCATTTTCTTGAAAAGAGAACGGCTGGTCTTAAAATATGAACAAATGTTCTAATAATGAGAACAATGTTCCTAAATTAAGTTAAAGAAAAAAGAAACGGTACAATTCGTGTGCACGACAATGTTAAATACAACATTTGGCACAAGCTATCAAGCGGTCGTAGTGGCCCAGCAGTTATGATGTTGTGGTTGTGATCGCGTGGCGCGATTTCGATCACCGTCAAACTCGAAGATTTTTTAAAACAATTTTTTTAACTTTTATTTTTCGTTCAATTATTTTTCCATTCACTTATGCACAGATAATTCTCAAACTTGTTATGAAATGTTTTAAGTATATATGCAGATTACATCTTCAAATAAGAATAATTTCTCAATAAGAGAAACATGAAAAAATGCATCCATTATATTATGCATTTTTTCGTAAAATTTTGGAATTTAATAAAAAATTTTTGTTATAAATATTTTTTATTTATGACAAAAAATTATTATTAATAAAAATAAATGGGTACGGTACCTATTGAAAAAATACTTTCCCCTCCCACCAAAGATCAAGTACGAACCGTTCTTGAATTGAGACCGAAAAATGTTAAATCGACCCAAATCGTTCTCGAAGCGTGAGAACGAAAAATCTTAAATCAAGCCCAAGTAGTGCTTGAAATGAGCACAGAAGGTTCACACATCAATACCAAACTGGTCATAAAATACGAACGGTGTGCTTGGAAAAACTGTTCTTAAAACAAGCCCATCGGTCACGAGTTAAGAAAAAACGTACTTTACACACTTTTGTCAACGAATGTTCTTGATTTTGAACTTGTTTCGTTCGTTTTAGAACGATTTTTTTTCTGAGTGTAGATCCATGAGGAACTTTGGGTCTCTAGAGCCCCGGCTATTAAAGAAACAGGATGACAAGTGGGTTGGAGAAGCTATATATTGCGCTAGAAACTCCTTGAAAGGTTGTGCTACATAACACCTTGAATCAATTTGGTTTTTAGTCGCCTTTTATGATAGGCATACCTGCCTTGTTTGTAGATCTCAAAGCCTATCGTCATCGTCGCTTTATGAAGGATATGAGTACGCTGGGATCCTAGTCGTCTGTGGAGGCCTTATGTGATTTGCTGTTGTTAATTTGCACGTGCCGCACCGAAATACTTGGCATGTACAACATTGTTTAATCAGCATTCAAATCAGATAAACGAATATCATTTTTTACTTTTAAGTTTTTTCGCTCTGCTCTGAGTTGAAAGTGTCGCTAAGTACAAACAAAAAACACTGCAATATGTACAATTAAACATAGCACCCCGCCATAACCACGCACATGACTTTGTATCAAAATAAAACAAATAAATGAATATTTAGGAATCGGTGGGAATACCTCCAATAAATCATTGCAGCTTTGTCACCACGAATTGTTTTCTAGCATTCAACAATAAAAAAAAATATGCGAGGACAAATAGTTCATTTCAGTTTTATTTCATTTCAATATAAAAGTTTTATTGCTAATTCGATCCCCTGAACATGAGTTCTAAATAATTACTATGCAGATTTGCTTAGGGTGGAACCGTGTGTTGAAGTTCACGAAAGTGGGAAAGCTTCTAGGCTAGAGCGATTCTTTTGCATGCGGTTCAAGCAGCTCACTACTTCCGGTCGCTTGCGGCCAAGTAACCTCTGGGTGAGTTAATGTGAGAAGGCGACAACCTGGCTAGGCCACTCTGACATAATCGGTTTAAGGACTAGCTGGGGGATCTTTCATCGGCAGCGTCTGTCCACCACGAGGTGCGGCTGCAATAGGGCTTCTGTCTTGGATCAAGCGGCTCGCTATATAAACGTGCAAATAATAGTTTCATCCCCGCTGAGCGAGTTGTCCGCTGGGCTTGGGACTCGCCACGAAACCACACTCCAATGAAAAACTCAGTAAAGCCTCGGATAAAAAGACAAATACACCAAATAGACATGATCTTAACAGATTTGTGGAATTTAGTTTTTTTGGTTGTTTCAAAGTGGAAGTCCTTGGCTAAGAAAGGATATAAATCGGACCACTTGAGGTCCTAGGCAACCTCAGAAACAAGTAATATCGCTTGATTAGTTACCTAAAAGAAAACTGCACCATATCAAACTTCTTTCTCATTTTGTGCAATTTAATTTGACAAACAAATTTCTAAAGTAAGAACCTTAATGTTAGTCGGGACCTTCGGTTAGTTAGGCCAGCATATTGCCTCTCCATCACGGCGTCTGCTTTGACATATTTGGATATAAACCAGTGATTGCATTTAACGGTTAACCAGTAAAAGTAATTCGGTTTATCACGGATAACAACCGATATACAAGAAAAAAATGGCTTTCTCAGTGAGATATGTATAACTACTTTTGAATTTTTTCGATCTTTCATAGTGTTGATTTTATTTTCACTATCACCGAGAATTATTTAGTATGATTTATTGCGTAAATTTTATTGTTAAACGACGCAAATTGAAAGAGAAGCTCGGCCTAAAATATCTTCGGAGGTTATCACGCCTTACATTTATTAATTTTTATTTTTGTTAAACTGCTATTTTGCGACCAAAATAAATTTCGGGAACGATTAATTCTACTCTGCTCTATTAGGTTTATCATAATAAATAAAAATAAATAAATAAAAGGCGCGATAAACTCCGAAGAGTTTTTGGGCCGTGCTTCTCTTTCAATTTACCTCATGCACCTTTTAATTTTTTCTATAAATTGGCGGAACGAGACCTACATGTTTTATGCACTCTGAACGGCATCTGTAAGGCAGATGAGTTCTGATGTATGTTGGAACGATTTTCCGTCATCCCTTGTCAAATTTGGTTTTGAGACAAACCGGTTTCGGCGTTGTGACAAGGGATGACGGAAAATCGTTCCAACATACATCATTTATCCACCCTGTCGGAAAATCAACAAAACAAAATAAGTCAGATGAGTTCTCACTGAGAAGCTTTTCATGGCAGAAATACACGCGGAGGGCGACCCCGTTTAGAAAAACTCTCATCTAATTGGAAAAACTTGTTTCTAAAATTTTGATGTTGCTTTGCCTAGGACGTGAGGTCTTATTGACCGGTCAGTTCAACCTAACCAGGACGTGAACCCAGGATCTTCGGTGCGGTAGGCGGAGCACGCTATCACCATAAGTCGGCCATAATATAGACTTAAAATTAGGTTTTTATTAGGGTCTGCAAAGAATTATTATTCCTTAAAATTTTAACCAGAAAAGTCATAAAATGTACCGCATGTATAATTTCATGGGTTCGTGCAGAGACTATTACTCGGACCATTTTTAAATCATTGGCAAACTGTTTGGAGATAATTTTGGCAACATTTCTAGGCATTTTTGAAGTGTTTTTGGATTACCAGAACTATTTTGAGATAATTTCGGGATCATCTGGAAATTTTGATTGTTAAATGTAGGTATTTTTTCGAGATCATATTCAGAAGATATTACGGGCACATTTCTAGACTATTTGCACGACTATTTCGGACCTATTTCGCAATTGTTTAGGAGCTATTTTGAAATCGCTATGGAATCATCTTGGGATTATTTCGGACCACTTCGGACCATTTCAAGATAGTTACGGAACAATGTTTGCGAACATTTCCTTCTAATTTCCTTTCCTTCATCAATACCGACATTTAACTGTTTAACCTTTTATTGAAAATATTGGTTCCGAGAAATTTTATTTTCGATATCCGCTGTAAACCCCATAAATCTAGTTAAATGCCTTGCAGGGTATTACAAAATTATGCACACGTATGTCCTGTGATATTTATTCCATACCCTTAAATATATGCGAATTTAATAAAGTCATTCATTTGCCGACAGACAAGTCGGCATCAAATATTTACTTTTCGATTTAAATGCCTCAACGGACTTTGCCTGCAGATATCTGCAGCATGTTTTCATAAAAATTCTAGGCTCCATTTCTCTTGGTATTCATATCAAAAAATTTATGTATTTCCTCTCCTCATCGTTTGCCTTAAGCCTCCAACACCAATCATCATATCTTCTGCTTGCTCTAAATACTAAATTTGCTGGCGTTAGTAGGAGGAACATTTATAAAACCATTATCTCAATTGTCGTTTGTCGTTTTACGACATTTTATCATCATAATTTAAATGAGTTTATAAGTGTGTGTACGAATGTGTGTGTATGTGTGTGTGTGTGATTTCACATACTAATATATAGCAGGCATTAAATGGCTAGCATAACTGTAATTTGCATACTAGTTATTGCACAATCACTACAACACTCACTCTATTACTTACATAAACTCAACTCATTCATTCATACAATCTCAAATACTCATGCCAGCATTCCCTATTTTTAGTTCAGTGCACTGTATTATGATCTATGAGTATTTGCACAACGATTGAGGGAGCAATTATAGAGTGAGAGGCCTAGGATAAGCTACATATGGATCTCATATGTAAATATTATTTCTACTTCTTTATCGTTGTTGTTTACTTTTATATTTGACGCCTAATATAACACAATGCAAAATTGCAATGCAAATATACAATGAAGGGAGTAAATGAATGAGTGCTTTTGTGGTTAGCTAAAAGGACTTGCGTAATTTCCATGTTTGCTTTGAAGTGTATATATTTTAGTTTGTGTAAAAATATATATTACTATTTGATTAAAAAATTATATGAACTTAAATGGATTCTAAAGAAAAGTTAGCATAGATAAATATATGTATATAGTTAGGCTATCTGAGTTGCCACGTCCATTCTTCACCTATTTTTTGCATATTTTGAATTCGAATGGAATAATTTAGGCTGATAGTTTATTTACTAAGATATTAAAGCCACACTTGTCTGATACTCGTTATTGAAATCATTTCCTGTTGTTATAACAAGATACCCAATTCGACAGGCGCTTTCTCAGGGCCTTATTCCCATGCCCATTATCAAGTATCTTCGGTGAATAGGAAACAAAGCAGAATTGGAAAGACTGCTTGAAATTTAAAATCTAGCTGTAATACTGTGTGCTGAAACATGTACCACAAATTTAATAACGAATCAGGAGTTGAGCATACAAACTTATAACCTAGTCAGATGTGATTCACATAGTAGGCATACTGGTGGTGTTTTGGTGTATTTGCATGATTCCATCGAATATAGCATTAAGTATAATAAAGCAATAGCCAAAAATATGTGGTGTATTTTTATTAAATTGAAGCGTTTTAACCCAAAATGGCAAATCGGTGTGATTTATCACCCATTTCATAAACTGCTTACTAGTGAGCTGTCTGTAAATAACATTCTTGTAGGCGATTTTAATATTAATTTAAATAATATGTCAACATATAGCATACACAATTAGTTGAACTTTTTAAATCAGACTGTATGTATCAAACAATTGATTTTGATACTCGTATAACCGATGTATCCAAAACAAAAATTGATTTACTTTTTTCGAATACTAAAGACATAGTGTGTGAAAAGTTAGATGATCACCAAATTTCCGATCATGAAACAATACAATTTAAGATAAAAATAAGCCCTAAATTTAGAATGAGGAGCCCTATAAAAATTACGTCTTGGGAGTACTATAATATTGAATCACTTACAAATCAATTGCGCATATGTTATTTTAGCAATTTTGACAGAGTAAGTTTGGATAATAAAGTTTCGATCATTAATACCAATATTTTGAGTGTTATGCAAAATCTAATTTATGAAAACGTTGTTCAATTAATATTAATGAATAAATGGTATGACAATAAGTTAGCTAATATGAACAAATATAAATTTGAAAAAGGTTTGTAAAAATGTTTGTAAATTGTCGAGCTAAATTTGAACTGTATAAACTGGCGCAAACTTCAGGAGAATGGGATGAGTACAGAAACATAAAAAAAAATACAAAGAGCTTGTGAAAATTAAAAAAATCAAACAAATGGAACATAAAATAAATAGTAATAGCCACGGTAGTAAAATGATGTGGAAACATTTGAAACAGGAAATGCGTATGGGAAAGGAAACTTCATCAATAAAGAAAATAGTAATAAATGGATTAACATATGATAATGAATCGGAAATTACCAACAATTTAAACAAGTATTTTGTGGATAGCATTCAAGAGATTTGTAGCAATATACACGTACTTGATAGAGATGCCAATATACCTAGTCTAACTAATTGTGTTCTTAAATTTGACCAAGTTAGCACGGATGACATTTTCCTACATGGTGATTTCCCCTTATTTTGTCGCCAAAGCTATCAGCTGAGTATGTAATGTTCGGTTACACCCGAACTTAGCCTTCCTTACTTGTTTTAAGTGCAGTTCGAACGTCCAAATATTGGACAGAAAATATACGTTTATAAAAAATGCCTATATCACAAGTAGTGGCATTTAACCGCAATAACACTCGTAGGTTCACAAAAAAGTTCTTTCGAAATTTGTAAGAACATTTGCTGATTCCTTTGTATATAGCTAAATTTCTGCGAACGGAGGGGAGAAAACGTGATTACATTCAGTATTTGACGACATTCAGATGAGGTAAGGACAAGAACGTGGCGGGAATAGACTTTTATCAAAAAAATATGCACAGATAAGAAAAAGAAAACACGACATTTCGCCCTCATGGGACAAAGGTGATAACACCAATATGTGTTCAAATGTGGCTGGGATACCCAACTAATATCCCTGCAGATTGACTAGCGTTTAACCATACCCTACGAGTTCTAGCTCAATACTCTATCAATCTGTTCAGTTGTCGTTGTAGCGATAAAGACACTCCCGGGAGTGTTATCGATGTTTGATAGTAATTTGCCGGATATATACCCGGTACGTTCTGGTAAAAAGCATCATTAAGGTACAAGTCCAGCCATCTGGAGAACTATTTAATGTGACCATATTTTACCTTCTAAGCCATCCGGCTCCCCACCGCCTGGTTCCACGAGGAACTTGAGGTCGCCAGAGCCTCGGCTGCTAAATGTTCACAGGATTCACCAAGGGTGGCTGAGGTTGAAAATCAGGTTGGAGAAGCTATAAGTTGCGCTGGCAACCCCCTTAATCATTTGGGTATTTTAGTCGCCTCTTACGATAGGCATACCTACCGCGGGTATATTCTAAGTTCCCTAACCCACTAAGTGGGTCAACTATCTACATGAATCTGAATTGAAAAATTCTAGCCTCACGATTCATTGCCTACAATTAAAACATTTCATTTTTCATATATAATTGCTTCTGAAAACAATTTCATTTACTTACACACAAAAGTTTACACAATACCACCTGTGATATTAAAACAATCACGCAACTGCGCCCATTTTTTCTCACAAATTCCCATTACCTTTACAATGACTTCATTAAGGCAATTTAAATGCGATGTGCAGTTCCCTTACGTGACATTGTTTCTGTGTGAATAAATAGTGTGGGACTTTTCGCATTAAACTCACATCATCTTTAGTTAAAAACTCTATGGAGTTTTTTTTTGTCATGCATGCGACTACTTTTTCTCTCATATAAAATCAGACTGTCACATGATATGATGGGTTTATGAACGAGTTTCGCTCGACCCATTGATCCATATTGTTTTGTTGAAAGTAAGCTGAAAGCATTAAATTACTGAATTGTGATGATTTTGTGACACTGAAGACCAAATGCATGCGGTGTTAGGTTGAATGAACGAAGGGAGATATGCAGGAAGTATTATGAGCTATTTTGAGAGCTTAATGGCCGAGCCGCAATGAGCTTTCTCAACGCAATCTCATACACGACGGTAGGTTAGTTAGGTTACTTTAAGTTCAAGAAGCTGCTGTCCACTTCGGAGCGGCACATTTGGGCCTTTATAGGCCCATTGTGAAACCACACGGATTTGTTCCTACTCTCCTAATCAAACCACTTCGTTCAGTTTGTGAAGCTAACTAAGCGTCGTGTATTGACCTCAGCTTTATCAGTCAGATCTACGAGAAACATCTTGCCCATAAAAAGCTGCCTTTTCTACCGAGCGCTGGACATTCACAGAGTAGATGCCTTACAGTTTCAGGCTCTTCTTCGTTGCAGCACCTTCTACAATAATTATTAAATGGAGCGCCAATCCTTTCCGCATGCGGTCCAATACCAATGATGACCAATGAGAAGACCTACAACTAAGGAAAGATCCCTCTTACGGAGGATCAGAAGCTCTCGCTATCTCTTCTCATTCCATTCCGGCCATGTGAGTTTTTCCGTGTGGCATCTATCAGGATACTCCCAACTGGCTCCCGCTTCCATCAGTAGAGCATCCTTTATCTTGAACTTGCAGGTGGGGAGCGGCTTGCCCAACCTCTTCCAGGATGGCGAAAGGGGAAGGGAGGTACCCTTTCTTGCAAGCTCATCTGCCATCTCATTACCTGATATGCCTTTATGTCCCGGAACCCACACCAGATGCGACTGCCTACTACAGTTTCAGAATTAGTTGTGACAGAGTCAAGGGCTTTCAGTGCTGCTTGACTGTCTGAGAAAATATAAATATGCTTCTGAGAGACTACATTCTGCCCAAGGCAGTTCACAGCATCTTGTAAGGCCGTAAGCTCGGCCTTAAATACGCTACAGTGATCCGGAGGGCGAAACGATCTTTGTATGTCCAATCGTTCCGAATAGACACCCCCTCCGACCCTGTTATCCAGTTTAGATCCATCTGTGTAGATCTGAATGCTGTTAGTGGGCCCATCAGGGTCAATCACCCACTGTTCCCTCTCAGGGATTAATATCTCGTATCCCTTGTTAAAGTTGGTATGTGGTTTGCAGAAATCTGTTCATTCTGGTATGCAGAATATGTCGAGAATTTCAGTATGGTTGCAGTGAGACCTTGTGGTCAGTTTCCTCAGCCTAATAGCTGCACATGTTGCATATTTTAAGCCTGCTATATCTATGGGTATCAGGTTCAGTATTACATTCATAGCCTCCGTTGGCGTTGTGCGGATGGCTCCGCTTATGCATTGTAGTGCAGATCTTTGCACCTTTTGAAGAGCAAGAACCGTCGAGGATTTATTCAGGGCGGGCCACCATACCGCCACCCCGTATAGCAATATTGGTCTAACTATGGCCGTGTATATCCAATGCACTATTATAGGGGACATTCCCCATTTACGTCCAATTGCCCCTTTACATATGTTGAGGGCAACCGTGGCCTTACGGACACGTTCCATGGTGTTTTGTGTCCAGTTCAATTTCTTATCAAGTGTTAGCCCTAGATAGTTGGCGGACTCACTTAACTTAAGCACTGTGTTTGTCAGCACTGGAGTTGAGAGAGATATGGTATACCTCCTCGTAAAGAGCACCAGCTCCGTTTTATTTGCGTTCACGCCCAGACCATTATCAATGGCCCATGCTTCGACCCTTCTTAATTTCACCTGCATCATATCGCAGAGAGTTTGTGGAAATTCTCACTTATCACCAATGCAAGGTCGTAAGCATATGCTATAACTTTACAGCCCCTCTCCTCCTCCATGTCCCTTAGCAGCTGATTCACCGCCAAGACCCACAGCAGAGAGGATAGGACTCCACCACTGACGAACCAGCTCACCGATTCCCCTGCAATTTCTGCCTGTACTTCCCTGCATAGCAGCAATTGGTGCACAAGGCCCACCAGCTGGCATGACAGTAACATCGCCAAAATTTCGCAAGATGTAAATATAAAGGAACTTCAGGCTTAGCAACTGAAAATTATTTCGCGTTGCCCATACACATAAAAAATATCGTGAATAATTGTTATAAACATTCTCACTATACGAGATACTTCCTAACATATTTTGTCTCCTTTTCTTTTGTTAAAAAGCAGTTTTTAATGGTGAAAAATGTTAGAAAAGTACTGACCGGTCAATAAAGACCTAACATAGACTAAATGTGTCCATAGTGTTACCAGAATTTGTTTGACGACCAAAGAGAAGAACCCCAATCATGTACCAGGACTTATGTTAAAGAATAACTCCATCCTCTTGGAAAATACAAGCAGTTTTCTAGCACCTAGCTTAATTGCTGCCTCGAGATCTACCAATTCTGCCAACCCCTAATAACTAGAGCCTCGACCTGGCGAGCACAGGACACGAACGCAGAACGTGCTCAACTGTTTCTTCTTGCAGCTCGCACATCCTACACCTGCTGTTACTGACGAATCCTTACTTATAAGCTGAAGGCAGTGCCCAGTTAGTATGCGCATCGTGACCCTTAAGTCTTCTACCTTCAAAGATATGAGCCACTTTTTGAGTCTAATATCGTAGGCTTTGCAAATGATGTTAGAAATTTTGCATTTCCGCGCTTGATAGATCATATGCAACTACTGCCTGCTTCAAATTTATTCTAAACGAATTGGGACGTCTATCGTCGGTTCAGCGAGTTTTGCACCCTAATTTTCCAGCTCATAGGTCTTTACGTTTCCTTCTACCCAACCCAGTATATATGTATGCTTGGCCTGAGCGAAATTTTTGCAATGCATCTTTGCATTCCAGACCACTTCTCGATGAAGTGCTGTGTAAGATTATTGCCTTGATTGCCGCCTGACTATAAATATATATTTTTACGAATATTAGCAACACTAAGGGGTACTGTCATCTCTAAGCCGATGCTAAGAGTGACTTGTATGCACATCCATAAATCAATCATTATGTATCTACATAAACGAATCAATCATTATGTCTACACATATGTACGTACACGCAGCGGAGAAGCAACGCACAAACACATGCAGATATCTTATCTGAGATATGAATTATAATTGTGGAAGTGTCGCTCACAAACACACGCGCATGAGCTGTGAGAGAAGCTATAAAAATTGTGCATCTGTAGTTATAGCTAAGAAACTTATAGCAGATAACCAACTAGTAGATTCTAGAAGAGAACCGCCTAGAAATGTTAACGAGTAAACCAAACAGTATAAAAGGCGACTACAGTAGAGGCGCGAGAATCAGTTTTATTAAGCACGCTATCTGTCGAGCAATAGAAGTGTTATTTTGAAAGTACTTGAATAAAGGCCATTTTGCATTATTAAATATTGGAGTTATTTATTCAACAGTTTAGTGATTCGAACTTAGCAGAAGGTTGCAAGTAAGAGGATTTGCAGTAAATTCGTTACAATATATTGACGCGACTGCAGCTTAAGCATACTTCCTTCAGAATTTCTGCTGCTTTCTTCACGGCTCTAATTTCTGCCTGAAAGACGCTGCAGTAAATCTGGCAGCCTCTATGATCAACTTATTTCTGGATCGAGGCAGTAAACAGCAGACGCGACCCCTTCCATTAATTTGAAACCATCCGTATACACATGTGTAATATTTTCTGCCATTTCTGCACCGTGGAATCAATCCTCCGGCTCAAATGTGGCCCAAGATCTCTTTCAAAGCCAGGCACGGGACCATATATATACTCGTATAAATTCAACAGCGTCATTACCTTTCATAATATCGTGTCGAAATCGATCGTCATTCGTCTGTTTTTAGCACGATTAGCAATGCGATAGGCAGAAAAATTATCAAAACGATAACAGCTGACTCTTGCGTAATATCAGCATCATATTTCAACGGATGTGAAAGCGAAAACAAAGTGTCAAATAAAAAAAAACTTGGCAATTACTTCCGTTTAGTTGTAGAATAACGTAAAGCTAGACGATACGCAACAACGCAAACTTCAGAGTACCATTAACAGACGATATCGCTAACGCAGGTATCGCTCGTACAGTATCTCGTCGCTAAACAAAATGATGCTTACAAGAAAACCGGTTACTGCAGAACCATCTCTTCAGTAAAAATGCCGCCTAACTCGTCGTATCTAAATAATTGATGCCTCTAACGCTTTTAGGATAAATTTTTATGTTTGCAATTACGTTTATGTATTGAATTTCTCAGTAAAGCCTTGCCCATAAAAATTCGTCATCTTCCACTTTAACAGTTGGAAAAGATTTGGAAAACATTTCAAAAAAGTTTTATATCGAATCATAAAACTGGTCCGGAATCATGGCATTGTTAACTTAAATCAAAAGTTTAATTAATACATATCAATTAGGAAAACTTAACAAAACTGTGAACATTTTTCGAATGAACAAATTTGTTTCAACTTTTTTCGGGTTTTGTCAACTTTGGTGCTTTCTGTATGCACTAATTTATATGCAGACCAACTCTGACTTGTATCAGAATTGAAAATAAAATATGATTTCAATGAGCATTCAATTTCTCAAATAAACTCAAAACTGACTCAGTTATTCAAACCTTTGGAAAGGTTTACGTCTCTTATTACAAACTCCGACAAGAAACTGAGAATCGGTTCATAACCAACAAAATTATAGGCTAGTAAGGGTTCACAGGTACGAAAAACTGTTTTTTTACCCGTAACTCACGATTTTGGAGGTTTCCGGGGAAAATTTTTTATGCAATGATTCTTAGATTTTCAAGATCTTCGACAAAAAAATGGTAGGCTAGCTATTATCACTTTCATCTTTTTTGTAATACTATGTTTTTATTATATCCCAATAAACATTTTTGTCAATTCTCAGTTTGAGATACATTTGAGAATCAGTCCATTTCTCATATTTCAAATGTTGGTTTTCAAATGCATTTCAAATAACCGTTGATAGCATTTTCAAGCTAAAAGGCACATTTTTAATATGGAATTTTTCTTTATTTTCAAATTGAGAATTTTTGGATTCTCAACTTTTTCTCAAACGAGAATAAAGCGGAACGAAATGGAATCAACTGTTGTGCCACTTTCACAAAGAAAATTTATTATTTGCCTAACTTCACTTTTAACTCGGTTAGATTTATGTAGTAAAATATCACTTAATATTATTAAAATGTATAAATAATTCCTTATTTTTTTCACTTTATGCCCAGCTCCACTCAATAAAATCGCTTGTTTACATTTCCAGCTAAAGTATGCAAATTAGAGATCGACGAATTATCAACGGCACTATCGACGACACTATCGATAGCATTGATTTAAAATAAGCGTGTTGTACTAAGTATGTTTTATTTTATTTTTGGGTTTCATGAACACTTATTATGTACTTTAAAATTGGCGCAAAAAGTATTCACATTATTATTAACGAAAATATTCCATGATATCGATGGTTATCAACCAGAATAGAACGAAATAAAAGTTTGAAAAAAAGTTGAGAGAATATTTAGCTTCAAATATTAAAAATGTTGAATATCAAACTGAGAATTATTGTTTTCTCAAACATTTGAGAGAAAAAATGTTCAAGTATGTCTCAAATTATTCTCAAGTTGAAGATCGACGTTTGAGAAAAGTCGAGACAATATTTTGTTTCAAATGACAAATAATGTTGAATATCAAACTCAGAATCAATGTTTTGCTCAAACATTTGAGATTTTTGTTTTCAGTGTTAGTGGGGATGTTATATTAGATGTATATATATCTGTAAAGCTAAATACATAAATACTCATTCATTTAATAGCAAATATTGTTAGCTGTCATCTATCAATTCAAAATTAATAACTACAACTGAAATTGTAGGCGACAATGCCAGAAATTTTTGTGAAAGGCGGATAATAAAATTGAAACCATAAACTATTTCAGACTATTGTAAACCAAACACATTTGAAAAACGAAATTTATAACAAAAGCTGGTACAAAAATCATTTGTACCACTTTTAAGAATTTAATTAACTGTTATTACCACGCCCCAAGATAAACAATCAACTGGATGTTTGTCAAAACAAATGCAAATATTGGAATAGATATAATCTTATATTCTTAGGTACATATAATTACAATCAAATTGAACAAACGTGATAGGCTTTAAGCTAAAATTGATTTGAGATACAAATGTAATTAGAAACTCTAACTCTTGTAAATACACAAACATATGTAGACATGTACATTTACTGGGTCTTTATTCAGCAGATCGTATACGTGTAAATAAAATTAACAAACATTAATAACAATTTGGTATAGTAGCTATTAAGCCCAGCGCTCAATAACTAGACGAAAAATAATTATACAGATTGCAAGCTTTTGATATTCTGAAAAAAAAATTGGGAATATTGTTATCTATACGAAATGGTGTCGAAAAATATGGTCAATAATATTTTATACTAGCAGACCCGACGGACGTTGTTCTGCCCTAAATTTGGTCTATCTGCATCTCCCCCCTCTTCACTATTTCTCAATCCTTTTACACACTCCTCCCTTTGCATTTCTCCTTCTCTTCGTCTTTTTTTCCTCGCCGCCTTTTCGCTCACCTCTTTTTCGCTTCAGCTATCCCTATCTATCTATCTTCGTCTCACTCTATCTCTTTCTCAGTCTCTTTCTCCTTGCTTCTTTTCTCTTCTCTCTAGTTCTTATTATTCCATCCCTTATTGCCAGTCTCAGAAGGTGGAACGTATTTTGTTCCAGTCTCATTCCGAGTCCCAGTCCCACTCCCAGTCTCAGTCCAGTCCCAACCCTAATCCCAGTTCTACGATCGTAAATCCTAATCTAGGCAAAGGGCTACTTATATACCGAATCTCAGGCAAATCGAACAATGAATAGAATTTGTTCGGATAGATCGTTACCCTAAAAAAGCATCGTAAGTACTTATCCAGGTAAAGGGCTACACTTTAAGCGGCACCAAAAGAGAATTATCGATAATAGCAACACGGAATTTATGCGTTTGAACTAAACATTTCATTTCGGACTTATGTAGATATGTATGTAGATATTATCAATTCATGTCTTTATTTCGCCTTCGCATGCATATTTATCCGTTTTGCCTGATTGATGCAACTAAACCGAATATTACAATAAAATTACTTTACTTTAAAGCTCTCATCAACAGCTTTCATTTGATATCCATAGTGCACAAACACATTCTTAGGGTACTCGGGTCCTATGATTACCCGGGTCCAAGTTTTGGTCTATATCTCAAGACCCTAGCCACCTAGCCAGATAAAAGTATGCCTAGGGACTTCCGTGGGGGAAACTACATAAGCATGCGCATTTTTGCATTATTCCGTTGGTAGTTTATATATAGTTTCAGGAAACTTTTTGAGTGAGTATTTTAAATTTTTCGAAAATATGGTTTTCGTTGCACAAACTCAATAAAGATTCTTTTAACTGATCCGAAGAACTATGTAGGCCAATTTTGAAATTATTTTAAAAAAAATTTTGAAATTTTAAGTTTTCAAAACTGTTCATAAAAATTTCTAAAATGATATTTTAATTGAAATTTTCATGAAACTTAAGTAAATTTCTCGAATTACTTCGAAAACATTTTCAAAATTGATTTTCATTACACAAATTCATTAAAGATTTTTTTTAATTGGCCAGAATACTGATGCTATTAGCAAAGTAATTATGCTGCTATTTGTATACCTTTCATGAAAATGAAATAGTTTGTCACGAATCTCAAATTTGTCAGTCATTAAAGGAGAAGAGATAGACCCACCAATGAGAAACCCGTATTGATCAGGATGACAATCTGAGTTGATTTAGCCATGTCCGTCTGTCCATCTGTCTATTCGAACGCAAACTAGTCCCTCAATTTTTGAAACATTTTGGTAAAATTTTGTCTGTGGATATATTTTGGTGTCGGACTAAACATTTGTCAGAATCTCCCTGATCAGACTACTGCAGAAAATATCCTTCATACAACCGATTTTTTCAAAGAAATATGTTTTTGTTATATCTTCCTCAATTTATCAGTTAGAAGCTTCAAATTTCACGAAATGCTTTTGTATATGACACATGAAAAAATCGTAGAGAACGGTAATTTATATAGTGTATACCACATACAAACCAATCTTCAGGTAAGGATATTTTCGTCATTTCTGCTAGAAGCTTAAAATTTCTTCAAAAATTTAAGTATACATCATATATTGTTCAGATAAGTGATGCATGGCCATAGACATCCCATGTCGACCAAAAGAAACGTGAAAATGTGTATCTTCACACAAAGTACCTATCTATTTTTATACCCAGCTGTACTTGTACACATGGTATTATAACTTTGATTGGATAACGGTTGGTTGTACAGGTATAAAGGAATCGTGATAGGTATAGACTTCCATATATCAAAATCATCAGTATCGAAAAAAGATTTGATTGAGCCAAGTCCGTCCGTTTGTCCGATAACTTGAGTAAATATTGAGATATCTTCACCAAATTTGGTACACGAGCTTATCTGGACACAGAATAGATTGGTATTGAACATGAGCGAAATCAGATGATAACCACGCCCACTTTTTATATATATAACATTTTGGAAAACACAAAAAACCTGATTATTTAGTAAATAATACACCTAGAATGTTGAAATTTGACGTGTGGGCTGATATTGAGGCTCTTGATAAAAAATCTTGTGATAAAATCAATTTTACAAATATTATTAATCATAAATCAAAAATCGTTAAACCTATCGTAACAAAATTCGACAGAGAGGTTGCCTTTACTATAAGGAATGCTTTGAAGACAAATTAACGAAATCGGTTAAGGACCACGCCCACTTTTATATAAACGATTTTTAAAAGGGTTTTGGACGAATAACATATGCTATATCTTTGCAAAAAAGAATTTTATATCAATGGTATTTCATTTTCCAAGTGGATTTATAGCAATAAATAGGAAAAAACTCAAATTTTAAAAATGGGCGTGTCACCGCCACTTTTATGACTATGCAATTTTCTATGTTTCGGGAGCTATAACTCGAAGAAGAATTAGATCAGAATAGGACCATATGTACATATATATATTATTACGCAGCCTTGTAACACTATTAAGCACACAAAACAAACAACAACAGCATTTCAAGTGTACATCGTTTTCACCCGAACTTAGACTTCCTTACTTGTGTATTAATCGAAAATGTCGCTTAAGTGTGTACATCTGTTCACTATATATTACATATCTTATACAGCCGATTATTCAAACATGTTCAACATAGATAAAAAAATTTAAATTAAAATACATAGTAAAAAGAGTTATACTTATGATTTTGGGTATATAACAGCAAAGCTACGCTTGTTTTCAAACTCTATAGCTCAACGAGTAGTGGAATGCTTAACAAAAATTTACATCAAAGGTAGGCAAGCAAGCACGTTGTATTCATATAGACATACACATATAAATAAACATATGTACAAACATAGGTATGCAAAATTATAAATTTACTTTAGCCCGGGGTATTCGTAAAGAACGTTTTAAATTGATGACGTCACTCATAACGCCAGTTAAGTGTCTGAAATATCTGGGGAGCGTGCAAAGCTGTCAGCACAATATTAAGGAAAAGGAGAAATATGTCAAAAAAAGAAAAAAGAAAAAAAAAGAAAAATAAAAAAAAATTTGTAAAAGGCACATGCGTTATTAAAATTAATTATTTTAAAGCGAAAAAGTGTTTCTTACGCCAAACTCGGCGGCGCACAGTGGGCAGTATTAAACAAAATTTTACATAAAATATTATAAAAAAACACTTAGCTATACTAAACGGTGCTAAATACGGATACCATTTTCCTTGCTGCTTTGGATTTCGATATTTGTAGTTTGTATTGATTTTTTACTTTAACGTAGTTATTTTATCAATTTATAAAATAATTTACATACCGTTATGTATGCACATTCACTTGTTCATTTGCACACAGTATTTAACTGCGATTGAGTTAAATAATTTTTCCCGCTTTAATTATAAGCAATTAAATTGTTGTGCCGATTTGCATATTCTATTACATAGACGCACAAAACACTAGTGCTAGAATATATAGAATGACATAATACAGCTTTTCAAATAAAGTAAAAATTGTACCTAATTGATAGCGTTGAAAGCTTCTACAAATTAGTAGTGTATTATTTTGAATAGAGGTAGATAATATTTACACAAACACAACATTTTATCTTCTTATTTGGTACTATGGCCGCGTTACACTGTTTCATATATGCAAGTGCGCTCAATTCAATAAGTATAAAAAGCACTTCAGACTTATCAGATGAATTTTATTTCGCCTTGAAAGCATTTTAATTATAAAAGAAAAATACGTCCTAACATATTTTGTTTCATATTCTTTTGTTAAAATGCAGTTTTTAATTGTGAAAAATGGTAGAAAAGTACCAGCGAGTGGGAAAAACAATTACACTTGCATAGTCTGAAAGCACTCATAGCCAAAATAAATGTCGAATTCTTCATGTAGCAAGAGTTGAAGATTGCGCTACATATATGAAAAAGTTCATTGTGACGCGGCCATAACAGATTTCGTATTTACCACGCCTAAGACGAATGTCACACGATGAGGCAGTGGCTGCAATACTGATAGATCATGGTCCGTATAACAAAATATCTAGAAATTTTGAAATACATCAATATGGATCGTGATCCAGTATTGAGAGTATTGCCTCATCGTGTGACATTCGCCTAAGGCAGATTGCTTTCACATCTGTAAATTAAGAAATTTTGTTGCAGCAAAACCGATTGCGAGTCTGATTTAAAATATTCTGACATCATCTTTCAATTTATTGGCTTCACTGAACCCTAACCTTTAAATCTTTTTCATACAAATTGTTTGTATTGTATATACGTACATATGTTTAAGTATGTACGAATGTCATATATAGCTACATACATAAAAGTATTATTTGCATTTGTTTTGCCAATTATCAGCCTCGTCTTGAATTTATTTGTTGATAACTTTTTTTTTGTAATTTGTTTGTTTGTTTATTTGGAACTGCTTATTATTATTTCTATCCTTAAAGCATTCTCCTCTCTCTTATGGCTAAATATACATATGTCGCATCATGAAGAACGAAATGGAAGCCTTAAGTTCTGATTATTGCATGAAATGAAGTAAAGGCAAAGTAAGAAAAGACCAAAGGGTGCTATTGATTTCAAATTACCCTCTAACTAAATGAATTATTTCGCTAAAGTACTAATACTTATGCATTAGCAAGCTATGCTCTCTTAATTGGCTTAGCATTAGACAACAACTTTTTATTATACCATAAAATTTATTAAACACATAATAGAAGGAACTTTGCCTGCTTATTTGAGGACTAATATAAAATATGTAAAAGATATGCACTCTGTAAATATTCGTAATAAATATGATTTTAATCTGCCGGCTTATAAAACTGAAGCAGACAAATGTAATCTGTATTATAAAGGTCTTAAATCCTATAATAAACTACCGAATGATATTAAATCATGTCATTCCAATAAATTTAAACAAAAATTGTACAATTATTGCAGAACACTACCAATTTAGTGCTGGACAGGCGGGCTTCCATAGCATCGATAGAAGTGCAGCGAAACTATACTGCTATCTAGCGCCAAGACTTCCAAGCTCTTGAACGCATACAAAAAAGTTTGCCGAAGCACATACTGAAACCCATCACTCGATTAACTCAGTGCATCGCCGTGCAGATGTTGCCTTCGCGCTTTACTAACATGCGTAAAATGCCTACATACTACACAAGCACAACACTTTGTTCGCATGATCTGGAAGTCTCGCATCCATAGTACTCCAAGGTAGGACATAGATGTAACTATTCTAGATTGCATAGTCCAGAAGACAATTATAAACATGTAAAATAGATTTAAGTTAGGCTTAGGAAAGCCGTAATAAATAAATACATTACATTACTTGTATCTTTTAGAAACGTGTTGACAGTTCGACGTTTGTAAATCTAAATTTTTGTATGCATTGTTTGAAAAATATGAGGGAGGCGGAAAAATGGGCACAAAGTCAGACGCTTTAGTTTCAAAACAACTTACAGCTGATCGAAAAGAATTTGTTATGCATTACTCAGGAAAAAAAAATAGGTAAAACGTTATTCTTCCTGCGTCCTTAGAATCGTTACTTAGTATTTTTTCGTTTTCGCGTCTCAAACCCAACCCACCGCTTTTACTGAAGGTTCAATTGGTATCGTGATATTCAAATAGCGGTGAATCTCGAAAAAGATTTTGGTTTGAATGATCTTTCTATATCTTATCCTTCTACGCCATTCTGGTCTGGTTGAAAACACTAGCCACTTCTTCCACGGTCAAAACGTTGAAAGCGGTGCAGCGATTGGCAATGGTTGACATAAGCGGGGCCCTTCGTACAACACCTATACTGGCACTAAACGCGAAGCTGCAGCTATTCGCGGTTGACGTGGGGCAAAATGGCCGCAGTCCGGGCATCAATGCGGCTTCGAGGCGCGGGATATCATCTTCACTTTAGTATTCTGACTGGCTTCGAATTTTTGTTGTTGTCGTCGAAGATTTTGAGGAATGTTATCGATGTTGGTGGTACTTTGCCAGATACGGATCCGGTACGTACCGATAATAAGCACAATTAAGGTACGAACCGGCCGTCTCAGGAATGATTTAATATTTACACATTGAACCGTCTAGGCTATTCCGCCCCCATCCACTAGTTCCATGAGAAGCCAGGGGTCGCCAGAGCCTCTACTGCTAAGGAAAGAGGATTCGCCACTGGTAAAAGAGTTTGAAAATTGAGTTGGAGAAGCTCTAAATTACGCTGACAACCCCTTATAAGAGTTGCGCTACACAACCCGTTGAATCGTTTGGATATTTGAGTATCCTCTTACAACAGGCTGGACGACCACTACAGCATCCGTCACTGTAAAGAATGCCATCCGCCGCTGTACCTGTTATGGAATTTAGCATATACTCAGATTGTCAGGCAGGGATTGCTTGACCTCCATTGCGGCGGCATCTTACTACTTTTTGTTAAAAATATATTTGAGTGCCAGGGCATAAGAATATTCCTGGCAACTTTTAGACTGATCTCTTGGTGTGGCCTGGCAGGTACAAGTCGAACGTGTCTGTCAGTGGAGGCTTTGTGATTATGCTTGCCACTTTCTCTCTGAGTCTAGAAAGGTGAACCTCGAGTCAGCTTGGCAAATGCTTGTCTGAAACCACCTATTGCCATGTGTTGAGGTCTATCTGGCCCGATGTTGACTCAAGGCGCTGGGCGGATATATAAGGGTTACAATAGTTCATCTTTCCATGGTCATTTGAGTGTTGATCGGAGACTAATACATTCCGGCAGCTTAAAATACCAATATAATTACCAAAGATATATGTTCCAAATTTTGTTGCCTTATGCTAAGAGCACTGGAGGATTGGAAACGCGTCCTTTCCAACCTCCCTTAAAATAGTGGCTCCCATACTCGTCCGTTTGTCACGCTAGTAAATATACTGATCGGAATCACATGGCATTCCGACAGCATATTCAATAGAACTAAATGATTGTAATAATGATTTGTATTTTGTAGTTTAAGTTCTAGGCTTAAACAGCCGTAATAATAAATAAATTAAATTAAATTAACAAGGCACTGCCCACTGAGAGCTCATGCGGTACGCCTTAATATACTGGCCAGCCCCAGTTATATTAGCTGTATGCACAACTACGAGGTGCAATCATCCAGTAATTTTATGTTCGGCTGTCCAGCCTTTGCGAGCACGAGGCGTAAGATGTTTGCCTTATTCATACGAAGCCAGTTTCACCGTTGGAGTATGTGGTAACACAACGGACCAATGTAAAATTGTTCACGTGCATTGTTCCCTGACTGAACAGCTGCCAACCAACCTAAGCTTACCCACTATTTTATTCTGAAAACGAAAGTATGTATATTTGTTAAGTTAATTGGAATGAAAAGCAGGTGTCAATTTTTTTTTCCAAAACGCAGAGGAAGATGGCACCTGTCGAATCAGAAACAAAATGCATTAAGACTACCTCTTTTTTAAGGCAGCTGCCTTTTGGCAAATTTATATAAAGGTAGTCTTCCAAATTGGTTTGATCTTTTTTTCAAAACTCAATAGCTTTGCTATCTAATCATTTTGCCACTCTACATA
>JARSSU010024818.1:0-47148 GCA_029619165.1 Eurosta solidaginis
CTGCTTTGACTCGTATACTTGGTGCATACGTGAGGTTAGGTCTTCGAAGACAGGTACTCACGGTAAACCTACACTCGCTGTCCCTTTCAACTTCCTCCTGTGGGGTTAGGGGTAGTAGAATGTGCCCACGGCAGACATGCCAGTCGCAAAAGGCGACTATAACCCACAAAGTAACAAATTGCCGTCATCGTATTAGTGACGAAAAAGGGATTGTACTGTTCGTTTAATTGGTTTGTGGTTGATCTTCGGATCTTCACACTCCAAACCTATCAGTGCACCCTAACCGTAACAAATGTACGTCATCTAATTAGTGCAAGGGAGCAGGGTGGACGCTTGTATCACCCTGTGGGACCCCAAGCATGGTCCTTATAAAAACTGCCACCGCGGGAGCAGGAAAAAAGCCAGGTGATCTGAATTCTTCAGGTCTCACTTTCCTGTCCTGGGATGGCCCTCTTGTGGGAGCATCGCGGTGGCTGTGGTTTCATATCGTCACTCTGGGAAGGGTAACCCAGAATGCGTAGGATCGCCTTCGTGGAAGTTCGCTTCTTCGTTGGAGTTGACAATGTTTCTCTTCGGAGTTATGCGGTCGCTTCAGCCGCCGAATCAGACAATAATCAGAAAATAATACTGTCTTCTTTGGTGGGAGGTGGGCAAAGAAAGTTTACTCATGTACTTCTCACATGGAGTAAGCTGCCGAGTACGTGCTAATCTGCGCACAAGTAATTCAAAGACGCTTCTGCGGAACGTCAAAGACAAGGTTGGTTACATCCCTAAATTGTGCACGTTGTTTAAAAAGATGTATAACAGGAAGATTAAAAAGGATGAATAACAGGAAGAAAAATATGGTGGATATTTTGATGATATACAATGGCGAGTTTATTAGAGTTGTATAAATGTAGCAAATAATGTCAAATGTTGCATAACTGAACTAGAAAAGTTTAGCTGGTATTTCAGTTGCAACAGGGTCCCTCGTCGTGGAAAATTATGGATAATTGTAAGGGTTGGTATTTCCCACGCTTCTCTTTGAAATTTTTGGAAACTTCGTTGGACCTAAGCATATGATCAGACATACGCTCGTAGTACTTTATGATTAATGAGATGCGTCTTCAGTGCAGTTTGTAAGTACCTATGTTTCATTCATTGGGAAAAGACATTCTGGCTTATAGATGGCATCGGTAGTTATTCACGGAGAACTGGTGATTCTGAGCAATCGTACTAGTAACTGTGGCTAATGAGATGTATCCTAAATGTAAATGGCTTAGTAACCATGATTAATGAAAATGGTGTATCTTGCGAGTGGGTGTGTTAAGTACTTGTGAGTATGACTGTCTGGTGGCACAAGACATTTGAGTCAGACATACTCACAACGAACTGACATTTCGCTTTATAGATTACGCCTAAGTAGTTTTTCATGGGGAAAAGTCATTTTAGATCTTATGGATGACGTCGTTGTAGTTAGTTCACAGTGAACGTGCGTTTTGGATCATATGCCATATAAAGGTTGTATCACATCCCTAAAATTGTGTTCCAAATTCCTGGTGCTCAGAAAGGGTTGCTCAAAATGCCCCTAATACATGTATTTAAATTGTGGGACTGTAGCATGTATCTGATCAAAGACACAGAACATGTTGCAAGCGAATTACTTGTAAGCAGAGAAGAACGTACTAAGATTCGGGGTGGAGTTGCCTAACAACCGGATGCCATTAACCATAAAATGGATGGAGCTTGATACACTCCTACCTTACCAAGGTAAGGACTTGTAGTTGAATCGCTCGATTACAAGCAAATTGGTACCAAACGATTCGTGCACTGAAGTGTTGAGAGAAGACAGCATGGAACCGATATTTGGGCCATTGATCATGCAGTAGATCCGTGTTTGATACCGTGGAGTTAAGTCTACAAAGGCAGGTATTTGCGTTATAATTCACTATCGACGGTCTCTTTCAACTCGAACGGTTACTACTGTTCACGATCTCAGGTGTATTCTGAGTATTCAAAGGTGTATGTTGTTTTGTATGCTTGCCGTTGTGTCTTACTATCTCTACGGATGCTATGCAGGCTTTGATGGGTTCGTCTCCGCTTGACTTGGTGGTTTTAGGAAAGGAGTATCCTTCACATTGAGAAGGCGTTTTGAGCATGCCTTTGTTGCTGTGTGCATGGTGTACTGACGATGATGCGGAAAAGGGTATTCAGTAAATAAGATTCATTTGGAGGGGGCTCTTATGTCTAAATGGCAAGAACGCTTTGAAAGTAGTTATAACAGCGATGTTACGTTCGAATACATCTGGAACGTTTCATTTGTTGCAGAAAATTCAGACCACAGATTTAATCTGAGTCTGGGTTTTCTGCTAACAGGTCATGTTTCTCGTAATGCTTTTTTATATAAGAGGAGCCTGAGCGAAGGGGAGGGTTGTGTGTGTGGGTTTTGTGTGAAAGTTGGGTGCATGTGATGTGTGAATGTCCGGGTTGGTGACTAATGGTGGTTATAGTGGTTAATTGTGTGTGTATGCGGTTGGGCTCCAATCCCATCTCACTTTTATTTTTATATTTCTAGGCACCGTCCGGAGTAGGATGATACTCAACCGGTATTAGCTTCGGCTACGATAGTCAGACCAAGACGCTAAATTGTGTACGACGGGGAGCAGTTGGTCCACGGAGCTTGCTCCGTTTCTAGTTATTTGCGGTAGGGAGCCCTGGGGTTCATCATGGAGGCTATGGTTGATATCCGAAAGCGTTAGGAGATGGTTAGGTGGAATGTGGAGTTACATTGATGAGCCCCAGAATGGTAGAGGTGGTAAATAGGCCTCCAACCCCACCAAAGTGATGGTGTTGCCCAATCACCCATCGATTGGGACCATCAGTACACCTTCTTGTAGAGTGGATGCGTGCTGCGTTATGAAAGAGTCTCCTAGACATAACAGGACACTTCTTTCACCAGAAGTTGCTCCGCGAATTTCAAATGTAGAAGGCCAAATACTATGTGCAATAAGAAATATATTATCGGTTTGTGGATAGACGTTATTAAATGCTGCTTAAAAGCAATTCTTTTCCCTATCCCACTTGTGACGGCGCGGAGTATTGTTTCAGTGGCTTCGTTTTGGACTACGCGCGATGATAGTTTGCCGGTTTCTCTTTGTGCATGCTGATCCTAATGTTTCCAGCCAGCAGTCTTTCTAGGCTTTGTTTGTTTGCAGCCCGCCCTTCGTCCACCATTATGGAATATTGAAGAGTCTTAGGCAGCCATTATAGATTTCCGAGAATCAGACCTGTTAATTTCCATAATATTATAATCACTAATTTCGTTTCCCTTTTTATTTTAATGATTAATTAATTTTTTGCACAGCACCTAGCAATTAATAATTAATTAATTAAAAAATAATTAAAAATTATCATGATTATTAGCCATTAAAGAAATAATCAAAATAATTAAAAATGTACCCTTGTTTTAAATTGAAGACAATCATATGATTAAGTATAATTAAGTAATTAACAATAATCAAACAATTAAAAATAAACAAAAAATTAAAACTAATCAAACAATTATAATTAAATTTAATTGTTTGATTAATATCAGTTACTTAATTATTTTAATTATCTAATTATTTCCAATTATATGATTATTTTGAATTATTAACATGAAAGAGAAAATGTTTGAAGTAAGTAATAAGTGGCAGAAACCAAATGTACTATTGTATGTACATATATGTGCTAACTTAAGAATATAAGACATATTTGAGCCCTTTATTTTGAAAGTGGTATAAGTAATTTCATGTTGTTTAAGTTCAGGAATAATTTGTTGGTATCTCTCCTCGCCTTCTGTTTGTTAGAGTCCAATAGCCAAAACCGCAATTCTTGTTATTAGTATATAATTGTAGAACCATCTATATATGCGTTCGTTCAGATATAACAATGCGTTTAAGACCATGAGTTTGGAAATGACTTATACCACTTTCAAAATAAAGGGCTCATTTATCCTTACCGATATTGTCAAAATGACGTTGAGCAACACCATCAGCTCAGTCAGAATTGGGAAGGACCTCTCCGAGCCGTTCGAAACTAAACGAGGTTTCAGACAGGGTGACCCCCTATCGTGGCGATTTCTTTAATTTGATGCTGGAGAAAATTATACTAGCTGCAGAACTTAACCGCACTGGAACAATATACTATAAAGCGTGCAATTACTGGCATATGCTGATGACATTGATATCATCGGCCTAAACACCCGCGCCTGTTAGTTCTGCTTACTCCAAGCTGGAAAAAGAAGCGGTAAACATGGGTTTGATGGTGAATGAGGACAAAACGAAGTACCTGCTGTCATCGAGCAAAGAGTCAGCGCATATGCGCCTTGGCAACCACGCTACTGTTGGCAGCCATAATTCGAAATAGTAAAAGACTTCGTTTATTTAGGAACCAGCATCAACACTAGCAACAACATCAGCACTGAAATCCAGCGAAGAATCATCTTGCCAATAAATGCTACTTTGGACTAGGTAGCTATTGAAAAGTAAAGTCCTCTCTCGGCGAACGAAAATCATACTCTACAAGTCACTTATCGTACCCGTCCTGCTATATGGGGCAGAAGCATGGACCATGACAACAGCAGATGAGCGGCTTTGGGAGTGTTCGAGAGAAAAGTTCTTCGAAAGATTTATGGACCTCTACGCGTTTGGCGATGGCGAGTACCGAAGAAGATTTAATGTTGAGCTGTACGAGCTATACGCAGACATCAACATAGTCCAGCGAATTAAAACGCAGCGGCTGCGCTGGCTAGGCCATGTTATGCGAATAAAAGATGATGCTCCGGCCAGAAAGTGTTCCTATCGGAACCCGCCTATGGAAGCAGTGGTAGAGGGCGGCCCCCACTCAGTTGGAAGGATCAGGTGGAAAACGATTTTAAACTCCCTTGGTGTGACCAATTGGCGCCGGTTGGCGGAGCGAAGGAGCGACTGGCGCGCCTTGTTGACGGCCATAACCGTTTAGACGGTTAAGCGCCAATTAAGTAAGTAAGTAAGTAAGATATTGTCAAGTGTCGCTGTTTTTTATGAAAACTTTTAAAAAATAAATTGGAGAGCGTACATTTTGTGTTATTACACCACAGACGTAAGTATATACATATCTGTATAATTTTTTGACCATTCAATAATACATATTATGATTATTTACAGAAAAAATTTATGTCGAAAACATGAGAAGAAAATATGGCGGACTTCTCTGCGAACGACGTTGTTCGTGATCCAAATTATTTACCAAAAAGGATCAAAATAAAAAGCAAGCTCGAAATCTCCGCATCGACTTCAAACAAATCTACCTGTCATTTGATATTCGAGCATTCACAATAATATATATTTATAATGCAGTCCATAGCAGAAGCTCTTGGTTTTTTTGCAAGGGGAAATAAACGTTGTGTACGGATATTTGCTTCCAGTGCTCATGACACTAAGCAACAAACTAAAGAAACTTAGAAGAAAAAACGATAATTAAATTTTAAGCTTTATTTTGGAAAAAGTTAGAAGCGCAGTTATGTGATTTGCTGGAAGATGTTATATACGAAAGAGTTGTATCCACCATATGCTTGTATCATAAACAAGGCCAAACTTTCATTTGAAGTCGACGGTACGAACACTAACCAAACATCATCGCGATCGAAATACTGCAATTTCAAGGATCATGGTAAATAGCTTTGTTTACATTCATAAATTATTCAAGAAATAATCATATATATTTATTTCTAATTGCTGCTTTTATGTACTGGTAAGAGCGAAAAAGGGCTCTTATTTGGAATCCAAATCTATAAATAAAGTTTTGGTTGTAAAGATGGAGATTCGGGCTATTA
Source organism: Eurosta solidaginis (assembly GCA_029619165.1). Classification (NCBI taxonomy): domain Eukaryota; kingdom Metazoa; phylum Arthropoda; class Insecta; order Diptera; family Tephritidae; genus Eurosta; species Eurosta solidaginis. Next base: position 5,834 of record JARSSU010024818.1, read on the forward strand.
GCGAGCTTTGGGCAATTTTGGTCGTAGAGCTTTTGTTTTGGCTATATTTTATTAAAAATAATTTGTTAAAAATAAACGATTGTGAGCATACAAAAAATCTATTTGTACTATGGCACCATTGTGAATATTTGCACTGCATTACAGGCAGTTGGTACCATACGCTGGATGGCAGCGCAATTGATGATAGGGCAGCTGATTTTTGTTGATATTTTATAAGAGACTTTTATATTGGTTGCACAAGATGCCGCACGGCTCTGGCTCGTGAAAGTTATTTAGATAATGAAAATGACCCAAGTGTTGCTGCAAGTTGCGCCTTCTAAGAAACTTTGAGGAGCCTTGTTTTAAAGTCCAACTTTAAAGCTAACATACGCGAATTGTTCCATAGATGTGGAAAACTACATACCAAATACGGAAAAGATGTGTCAATATATATTAACACTCCACTGACGTCAATCTGCTCCAGTTGAGAGGCTTTTCTCTTTCGCAGGCATTACAAATTCTCTAAGGCGCCAATCTTTGTTGGGTTTTTCATTCTGAAAAACTCGTCTTATTTAAAGCAAATGCAAACAGCACTTAATCTTTTTTACCACGTATAAGCTTTACTTGTTTGTGTATATGTAATTCCCCTTTCTTGTACCTAATAATAAAACAAATGAGGAAGGCTAAGTTCGGGTGTAAATGAACATTACATACTCAGTTGCCAAACTACATCTTGCAAAACTTTTAAGTACCTTCTTTTAAAAGTGGGCGGTGCCACGCCCATTGTCCAAATTTTACTAATTTTCTATTCTGCGTCATAACGTCAACCCACCTATCAAGTTTCGTCGTCCTTGGTAATGAATTATCGCACTTTTCGGTTTTTCGTAATTTTCGATATCGAAAAAGTGGGAGTGGTTTTAATCCGATTTCGTTCATTTTAAATAGCGACCTGAGATGAGTTTCCCAGGAACTTACATACCAAATTCATTAAGATACCTCAAAATTTACTAAAGTTATCGTGGTTACGGACAGACGGACGGGCGACGGACAGACGGATGTGGCTAAAATTTTTTTTCGCCCAGATAATTTTGATATATAGAAGTCTATATCTATCTGGATTAGTTTATGCCGTTACGGGGTACCGTTATGCGAACAAAATTGATATACTCTGTGAGTCTGCTCAGCTGAGTATACAAAAATAATATCCGTACATATGCCGTGTAATTAGTTAGTATTTAATAAAACAATGTGCTTTTTCTCTTATTTGTTATTCTTATGCATCTATGTATTTCTTTTACGTTACTATACTGCCCGTTCAGAGATAAATATGCTTGTAATACTTTCTTTACTTTGTTGAATATATTATGATGCTGGAAAAACACAGAAATAATTAAAATTAATCAAAAATAATCATTTAATTATATTAATTATGTAATTTAAATAATCAAATTAATTGACATTAATCAAATAATTATATTAACTATGTAATTAAAAATAATAAAAATTAATTAAAACAATCAAATAATTATATTTATCATTTCATAATACAAATGAAAAAAATAATTAAAAATAATTAAATTTTTTTGTATTAATTATGCAATTAAAATTAATTAATTAATTAATTAATAATTAATTAATAATCATTAAAAGGGCATACCTACTGGCACTTAATCATTAAACAATTGGTTGAGGAAAACTCATTATAATTATAATCATTAAAAGTTGTAATCATTATTTAACAGGTCTGCCGAGAACATCGGATATAGCAGTTCTCTTGCCCCTTCTAGTTAGAGGGTATGAATTTTTTGTAGCAGTACTTGCCCCCAGGGACACATGGACTTCTTTATTATGATACTAGCATACCCTCGTCCGCTTCGCTAGGCGATAAATTCAATGATTTGCTGAAAGAGAATAAAATTAATACGAAACAAAGCAAATTCTTTGAAAAAATTTCATTCGAACTTTATTGTAACACCCTTTGGTAGACAGCGTTTTTTGGGTTTTCCATCTTTCGCGTAAATGAATAATGACGATGGTTGGTCTACTCGTGAGCAAGCTACATACAATTGTCCATGAGAAAAAATTGGGTGTTCTAAATTAATACCGCACATTTGTAGAGACTGTCCTTGCACCTTATTAATTGTCATAGCGAAGGCAAGGCGAATAGGGAACTGCAAACGTTTGAAATCGAATGGTAAATCCGTCGGCATCAGTGGAATTCTGGGTATCAACACGTCTTCTCATTTGTACTTCCTTTTCAAAATTGTTTCTTCGAAAACGTTACCTATTAGCTTCTTCACAGCGAGTCTGGTACCGTTGCAAAGTCGTGGCACATTAATGTTGCGCAGCATAAAAAATCGGTGCTCCAATTTTTAATCGTAAATTATGAGGTGGTAGGCCTGGTAAATGGAGTGAGTTTAAGAATTCAGTTGGATAATTTACGACATAATCTTGATCAGTAATAGTGTCCATTGACTTATATGCAACTATGTCACCAGGTATTTGATCCAGAATAGCTGCATTTATATCATTGACGTCCTTATTTTTTTCCAGCTAAAATTGCTCTTTCGCTGAGCCAATCATAATTTTTGTAATGTTGAACTATGTTTGGTAATACACTCTGTATCAATGCTTCTTTAGACTGTGCAAAAGAGCAGAGAACTGTTAGGCAATGTAATCATTCCTGTTGGATCGACAGAAATTTGGCCATTTCCGATTTTCAGTAATTATTGTGAAAATTCAGCTGCTGACAGATAGTTTTGTAGTTGAATACGTACGTTTGTAGTAAGTGTAAGAATGTTTACATGTCTCCATAAATACGATGATTACACAAGTATACACGGTTTTGGATTTGGGCAACTAAAAGTGGTTTTTAAGTCAATTTATGTCGCTGAATCCGAATCTGCATTCCGTTTTTTAAGATTGATTCTAGTTTTTAATATAGTCAATAAATTAATTTTTTAAGATTTTTGTCAAATAATATTCATTATATTAACTTAAAAGTAACAAATCAGAAATGAAGATTGGTGGAACTTTGCCTTTTGTATTGTTTAGTATCTGTTTCGCGTATTAGAGTCCAACAATAGTCGCTCATCATGCTTTCATCCCAAAATACTTGGTATCGTCTTTCAATGTTGGCTAGATCTTGGTGTAACCGCTCTCCCTGTTCGTCGCTCGTATCACCCAAGTTTTTCGGGAAAAAAAACGATATGGGAATGCAGAAAATGCATCTTTAGAGACATCCGAGCTCCAATCTTGCGATAATTTTCCAACATATCGCCAATAATTTCCTCAAAATTAGGGGATTTGTGATTACCAAGAAAGTGGTGAATGATATTTTGAAAAGATGCCCCACGCGGCTGCTTCATCGGGCGTTAAACATTTTGTAAATTCTTTAACAGCCATTAGTTTTTCTAATATCAGGTCTGACAAATATTCCTTCTTTGATTTTTGCATATGACAATTTAGGAAACAACTTGACTAAGTACTGAAAAGCCGGTCCTTCACGGTGTAATGCTTTGACGAAGTTCTTTATAAGACCAAGTTTAATGTGAAGAGGTGGCAGGAAAATGTCTTGTGGATTTACAAGTGGTTCAGCGGAGACGTTTTGCTGTCCAGGCTCATATTGAGTACGACTTTGCCATTCTTTCCTCACATAATGATGTTCAGTTGCGCGGCTATCCCACAAGCATAAGAAACAACAAAATTTGGTGAATCCAGATTGCATCCCAGTTAAGATGCCAATAACCTGTTGAAATAATATAAATAATATAATAATAGTGTTTTCGATTTAATTGGAATTAATGTTTATACCTTTAGATCACCACATATTTTCCATTTATGATCATTGTATTTGATGAAGCACAGGATCTTCCGCATTGTTTCGTAGCATTCCTTCGTTTGTAGTGCATGAGCAATCGGAATAGATGGTTTGTTATTCCCGTTGTGGAGAAGAGCAGCTTTTAGGCTGTATTTGGAACCATCAATGAATAAACGCCATTCGTTTCGATCGTAGGGTGCATTCATTTCATTTAATAAACCATTAATATCGTTACAGAAACTTATGTTGTCTTCTTTTTGAAGAACGGTCGAAGTGCCTCATTTCTGTTTCTGTATACAGTAACTTTTGTTCGAGAGTCTAGATTTTTCCATTGCTGCAGCCGTGATCCTAGCAAATCTGCCTTTTGTTTGGACAAATTCAAATCACGAATCAAATCGCTTAGTTCATCTTGCAAAATTAAATGTGGCCCTTCCATGACAAAGTCGCTTTCACTGCTCGGGGGTGATGGAGTTAAAGTTTCCAGGACATTTTGCACGTATACTTCGATAAACCGGCAATGGATCATGTGTATCTAATGTTAGACAAAGGACTAATTTTAATGTCTTCTTAGTTTATTGTATTGTTTGCTTCTATTGTTCTATTGATTCTATTGTTTTTGTTCAAGGGCATTGCTTGAATATTAAGAAACCATCTGTTTTGTATGAGGGTTGTATATACTTATCTTTTCTCAAGTGGACTGTATGTGTGTACATATGTGTGTGTATGTGTGATAGGTTTAGGTACCTTATCCTGTTTGTTTTGTAAGTATGTATGTATGACAATATTATCTTAAATTCTAGTGGACTGTATAAATTTACTTATTTTAGAGCGGCGTAGTTATATGTTCATACTTTTATGAACATTCTGCCATTTTTACTTACTTATCAAGCAGTGCCACGATTTAAAAGCTGCTATAACAGCACAATGGTGCTATCATGCGAGATCTCGGAAACTAGAATCAATGTTGAAAAACTGAATGCAGATTCGAATTCAGCATATCAAATATAGTTAAGAATCGCTCTTATCTGCTCATATCCAAAAGTTGACCTGAATTTGTAAACTTGTGTTATAAACGTGCATTAATTTCATCTGCAGCCGTGGATTTTGGAATAACAGGTAATGTTTGCCTGAAGTCTCCAGCCAATAAAATCATGGCACCTCTAAATACTGTTTGCCTTCCTCGTAGATCTTTCAAAGTTCTATCAAGTGCTTCCAATGATTTCTTGTGTGCCATAGTACACTAGTCCCATACGATGAGCTTACACACTTTAAGAACTTTTGCCATTCCAGATGTTTTCGAAATATTACATATTGGTGTTTCATTTACCTGCATATTCAAAGGCAACTTTAATGCAGAATGTGCTGTGCGACCGCCTTCCAATAATGTAGCCGCAATTTCGGAAGAAGCGAGTGCCAATGCAACGTTATTATCTTACCGAGTTTTTGCTAATATCAATGAAATCAAAAAGGTCTTGCTATTCCCCCAGGAGAATCCAAGAAAAATAATCCACCAGTTCCATGGCTAATATTTTTCATTCAAGTTCGTTAAATTTGATGTTACAAATGTGTCTAGTTCATTACAATCATAATGGTATTCACGCTCCAGTTCTCGATTGAACATATCATGCATTGGACGATTTGCTGCTGGCACGCCCAATTGTACTAACGATTTGTTTGACATCGACAAACAAATGTCGTCAATCTTATCAATGCTTCATTGTAAATTTCCAATGTGAATTCCAATTCATAATTTGCAGTATTTCGACGCATTTGGTTTAAAATATCATTTGCCATATAATCTTTGAAATTATTCCATAATTCCAATTGATTAGATGGGGAGCACATTGCAATTATTACCGAAAATAATGTTCGTATTTGATGTGGGCTGGCTATAACAGCTGAAACGGCAAGCGTATCTTCCCAATGCTTATCATCCTCCAACAAATTTAATTGTTTACATTCTTCACGATATGTAGCACACAATTCACTATTAATTGTTCTCAAAGCTTGGAATTATGTTGGGCCACGAACCTTAATTAACAACAATCGCAAGTAAAAACACTCAGCATTATTTGGATGACATGCATAAATGCATCCTAATGCATCTGTTTGAGAACACATTAGGATGACCTTGAAGTGGTTTTCCTTGTTTTCGCCTTTGAAATGTTTTTCTGGATTTATCCCATGTGAAATATTGTGGCACTTCTGCATATAGCAATGTTCTTGCAAATCGTCCGATTAACATAAATGAAAAAAGGCAGTCAAAGTTGTAGACGGTGCACTTGTTGCTCTAAGCGCTGCATTTTCAGGAGTAAAATAAATGCGTTGGCCATTTTCAAGGTGAACCGCTAAATGAACGACCGCTTGATGTCTTTCGTGTATTGGGAATGAAAAAATTCGCCATATCGCTTCGTTACTGCTTATATAACGCCCCATTTGATATTTTTTTAAACTCGTCGTTGTCATTTTGAACTGCACCGAATACAGCCATATCGCTTCCTTTATTTACATATTTGCAAATGTATTTAATTGAATTAACGGAATTATAGTATTCCACATTAATATGCGCTTTGAATGTTTTGGACAACAGTGGACAATATAGAAAAATCCAACGATTGTCAACTTCAACATTTTGATTTTCCATCTTAATTATCGTTGATTTAGCATTGTCATCAGTGGATCGACGACGATATGCCGGATATCCATCGTCACCTGTGTCTGTATCCGAAATGAATCCTCGTTGGTATCGCTTCGAACATCAATCATGCACGGAGAGTTCACATTCAATGCATCGCAAGGTCCATGTATCATATTTTTTGTGACGACTTCGAACAAATCTATCAATTTGATCCGGTGTAATTTCATCAATCAACCAAATCAAAATGTGTGCGTGCGGTAATCCCCACTTTTGCCATTCAACGGAATACATATAACAACGCACCCCTCCAAACACTCTATGTTTTGACAATAAAGTCCATAAGGGATTTTATTTTTAGTTTGAAAATACGTGCAGTTATGTCATGTCGATCAATTGGGTATTGGCCAGGAAACAAATGGTCATTGATTTCACTCCATTGCGGATTGCATGTAAAAGTAATAAACAGATCCGGCCGTCCATCAGCGCGAACATACGTCATGGCATCCTGTGCATATTCATGCATATATCACGGGCTACCAGTATATGTTGTTGGTAATATGATCATTCTACCGGTGTCATTCACATTTCTATCGTTATTCACTGCATCCCGTAAGTGAATGTATTCCGCGGACCGTAACTTAGTCTGGTTGAATTTGATACAGTTTAAGCGATTGGTCTCAATTTTTGCATACATATTCACGACAAATTGGTGGAACAATCTTTTGCATTTAAGAATGTGCGATTCTTCATTTTCACGAATCATTAATCGATATGAATAATAATTCATAGCGCTAACTTTTTTATTCGTTTCTGCGCCTGAACTAAAAAAAATTACATTTGTGAGATTATTATTATCATATGTGAATATTTTTGATGTGCAAACATATTTGCTCACGGTATGGGGGAATTTTGAATGTAAGATGTAAGATGTAAGATGTAAGCTGTAAGATATAAGATGTAAAATTTAAGGTATGGGTGGGTATGGGTATGTATATGGAGGATGGTATGGATATGCGGGATGTAAGATGTAGGATGTAAGATGTAAGATGTAAGATGTGAAATGTAAGATGTAAGATGTACGATGTAAGATGTAAGATGTAAGATATAAAATGTTAGATGTAAGGTGTAAAATGTAGGGTATGGATGGGTACGGTAATATGTCGACAACGATTTTGATACCGATTTCATAAATCTAAAAATTCGTATATTTATTCTAAAAATGTTGTACAACATGTAATGGTCTCGAGACGCTCGTCTCCCAGAGAAAAATTACCACTCATCAGCACAGCTTTCATATTGAAGTACTCATCAGAAGCTTCCATTTGACACCCATATTATACAAACAAATCGTAGGGTTATCCGCGTCCACGGCTTGACCTATATCTCAAGACCCTAGAAGTTAAAAAAAAATTTTTTTTGCTAAAAACCTTCCCCTATTTGATCCCTACAATATGAAAAAAGAACGACTAAAATTGGCCTCATATCGGCCCCAAAACATGGACAGGAACGAATATCATTTCATTTTTATACTCAGCTGAGCAGAGCTCACAGAGTATATTAACTTTGTTCGCATAACGGTAATCCGTAACGGCATAAACTAATCGAGATAGATATAGACTTCTATATATCAAAATGATCTGGGCGAAAAAAGAAATGTATTTAGCCATGTCCGTCCGTCCGTCCGTCCGTAAACACGATAACTTGAGTAAATTTTGAGGTATCTTGATGAAATTTCGTATGTAGGTTCCTGGGCACTCATCTCAGATCGCTATTTAAAATGAACGAAATCGGACTTTAACCACGCCCCACTTTTTCGATATCGAAAATTTCGAAAAACCGAAAAAATGCGATAATTCATTACCAAAGACGGATAAAGCGATGAGGGTTGACCTTATGCCGTAGAATAGAAAGTTAGTAAAATGTTGGACAATGGGCGTGGCACTACCCACTTTTGAAAGAAGGTAATTTGAAAGTTTTGAAAGCTGTAATTTGGCAGTCGTTGAAGATATCATTAAACAATTTGGCGAGAGCGTTACTTCTATTCCTCTATGTGAGCTAGATAAAAATTAGCAAAATCGTATGAAGAATACGCCCACTTAAAAAAATATTTTTTTTTAAGTCAAATTTCAACAAAAAATTTAATATCTTTACAGTATATCAGTAAATTATGTCAACATTCAATTCCAGTAATAACATGGTGCAACAAAATACAAAAATAAAAGAAAATTTCTAAATGGGCGTGGTTTCCGCCCATTTTAATTTAATTTGTCGAGAATACTTTTAATGCCATAAGTCGAACAAAAATTTACCAATCCTTGTGAAATTTGGTAGGGGCATAGATTCTATGACGATAACTTTTTTCTGTGAAAGTGGGCGAAATCGGTTGAAGCCACGCCCAGTTTTTATACACGGTCGACCGTCTGTCCTTCCGATCGGCCGTTAACACGATAACTTGAGCAAAAATTAATATATCTTTACTAAACTTAGTTCACGTACTTATCTGAACTCACTTTATCTTGGTGTAAAAAATGCCCGAAATCCGACTATGACCACGCCCACTTTTTCGATATCGAAAATTACGAAAAATGAAAAAAATGCCATAATTTTATACCAAATATGAAAGAAGGTATCAATCCTTGTAATTGAATTGGTTTATTGACGCAAAATATAACTTTAGTGCGAAATCAAAAGCCCTTGGAATCTTGGCTAGAATACTGTTCATGGTATTACATATATAAATAAATTAGCGGTACCCGACAATGATGTTCTGGGTCACCCTGGTCCACATTTTGGTCAATATTTCGAAAACGCATTCACATATACAACTAAGGGCCACTCCCTTTTAAACCCCTCTTTAATACCTTTAATTTGATACCCATATCGTAAAAACAAATTCTAGAGTCACCCCTGGTCCACCTTTATGGCGATATCTCTAAAAAGCGTCGACCTATAGAACTAAGGCCCACTCCCTTTAAAATACTCATTAACGCCTTTCATTTCATTCCAATTTCGTACAAACATATTGCAGGGTTTCCCTAGGTTCATTTTCCTACATGGTAATTTTCCCTTATTTTGTCCCCAAAGCTCTCAGCTGAGTATGTAATGTTCGGTTACGTCCGAACTTAACCTTCCTTACTTGTTTTATATATAGAAGAAGATATGCGTGGGAAGGCTCGGCTTCAGTTAATGCGGTATGCCATTTATTGGCTTTGGAAGTACTCGCAAAAGGATAAGGAAATTATAACAACAAAAAAATTCTAAAAACCGGATTAAGATTTTTAAATGCCATATCTGTCATTGCAAATATTAGTCACTTGAAATCCTTTTCACTTCAGCGGGTGATGATGAGTGTTTAAAAAAGACACAAAAAAGCTTTTTTATTGAAAACGATTTGTCAAACAAATTTTTTGTCCTATAAATCATAACATTGAAGACATAGAAATCCCAACCTTAATCGCAAATGTTTTTCACCAGAATGGTCAGCGGCTTTATTTACTCTAAAAATTCCAAGTAAACTAAAAATATTTAAGCTTTTTGGAGATTTCGCAGAAAGCTTTCGGGTTGAATGTGAAAATCTGTATTTTTCTTTTTTTTTGAATTTGCAGCAAAAATGCAAACAATTCAAGTCAACAGCAGCAACAACAACACTCGTCTGCACAACAACATACGTCAATACAACAATCAGCCAAATCGCCGAAGCCTCATAAGAAATCGGACAAATGCAAAAGTTCATTATCGAAAACCGATTCGAAAAAATCGATTTCGGAACTATCAAAAAGCACGGCAGCAAAGGATCCTACAGTCGAAAGACCCTGCACCAGTTCACATAGCAATACGTGGAACTACAACAGCACCAATAATAACAACAACAATACCAACAACGCTAGCAAAGAAGCGCCATGCACATCGAAATCAGCCACACACAAACCGCCAACCAAAGTGAAATCGGGCAGCTGGAAGCGATCGGAAAAGCAAATAACCGGCTATAATAGCATTTCCACAACCGGCAAGAAATCAAAATCATTACGTAAACGTTCACCAACTTGGCTAAAATTTCCCAATACGCCAGTAATGATAACCGAAAAGGTCACATATGTAAGTCCCGTGGACTCTACATCGGTCTGTCGTCCCGGTACACTCTACTCGGATGTACTCTTTGGTGCCGGCTCTTCATGTTTGGTAAAAATTAAAACTTTAACGCCACGTCGCAATGCAAACAATGCACAAAAGAAGCTCACCAAAGCGCTACTCAAGTGTGGCGGCACAGAGAATGAAGCTGCTTCGGGTAGTGATGCCGAAACTGATCGAACTGAACTTTTTCCTAGCTTGAATGGTGGTGGTGTGTCTGCCGCAACACTTTCGAGCTCACCGCTTTCAATGGCTACAGCAACAACAACGGGTACATCGCCGGATGATAGTCCAAGGAAAATCTGCAACACGCCATCACCTACCACAGTTTCACCAATTTCGGACTCCATTACAACATCGGATGCAACAACATCTGCTGCAATAAACTATGCTGCGTGCGCAACAAATATGAACAAAGCGAGTTTGTCCAAATATGATGTGAGGCCCAGCAACGGTTTATCTCTCAGATGTACGGATGATGTCGATGTCGTTACACTCTCCGAACCGAATTGTAACGGTAGTAGTGGTGGTGTTGCTGGCATCAATGCTGCCTTTATTAATGGTTTCAATGACAATTCTTACGGTAATTATTTGGAACATCATTCCAAGCAAATGAACGGTACATCTGACGCTCCACAGCCGCCATTGTTGAGTCCGAAGCCACAGTTAGTTACAAATTTAGTTAGCGCTACTGGTAACGGCATATGTGATGATGCAAATGTTATACGCGAATCTGGTTTGCATCCAGATTTCGTGTCCGTTTCACGCAATTTTCCGCATCTAACAACAAAACCGTCTTTTACCATCGACATACCGCAATGGAATTTTTTGGAAGCGGATGTCGGTGCAGATGCTTACCCGAAGTTCCTTTGCCAATTTGACGATGAACATTATTTGAAGGCGGAAAAGATGGCGCTACTGGGTTTGAAGCTCGCCTTGGGTAATGGTAATTCTAGTCTACAGCAGGGCAAGTTTAAATTTTGAATTAGCAATCCAGTTTGCTGGGTTTGTTACTTGAAACGCTTTTTTAGAAATATAAAAATTGTTCCAAAATTTTGTGTATAGTAAGTGGGACTTTCAATTGAATTTGAGGACTGGTGCCTCAAACTTGGGCTTATTTTGTATGGAGTTAGGTCTGAGCAGCATATAGAGTCTACCGTTTAGACTGCAGTAAACTAGGCCGGACTACCCGATCCCGCGAATTGTACTTATTGCTAGAAGAAGCAGAATAGGGCAGGTCTATCGGTACTCTAACAGCTTAGATAAAGTGAGCTGAAGTCGAACCAATGACGCTGCAAAATGAACATTCCTGTTGTTGTTGTTGTTGTAGCGATAAGGTTGCTCCCCGAAGGCTTTGGGGAGTGTTATCGATGTGATGGTCCTTTGCCGGATACAGACCCGGTACGCTCCGGTACCACAGCACCATTAAGGTGCTAGCTCGACCATCTCGGGAACGATTTATGTGGCCACATTAAACCTTCAGGCCGTCCCCTCCCTCCCCACCCCCAAGTTCCATGAGGAGTTTGGGGTCGCCAGAGCCTCGTCTGTTAGTGAAACAGGATTCGCCGCGGATAGGTGTGGTTGACAATTGGGTTTGGAGAAGCTATATATTGCGCTGGCAACCTGAAGGGTTGCGCTACACAGCCCCTTGAATCAGGTATTTTAGTCGCCTTTTACGACAGGCATACCTACCGCGGGTATATTCTAAACCCCTAACCCGCTGGGGGGAATGAACATTCCTCTTGCCGGACAACATTATGAATAGGAAATGGGACAGCGAAGGAGCACTGCGTATATTCTTTATAGCCGTCGCCGTTCTTGTTTTGAAATTAATGAGAGTACTGCTATCAAAAGACTGGAAATCGGCAGGCGGTCGGATGCTGGGGAAATCAATGGCTGCCAGTTGACGAAGCTTATTAGCACTACCCCTACGATAGATATATCTGGTGAGGTACGACAGTTTCCTGTCACTCGAGTGGCGTTTCTATTTCTTTACTTGCTATTCGTTTTGGAACTTTAAAACCGTACTCTCGGCTGTCGAAACTACTGCACATTGGGAGAGAAAACTAAAACAACTGATTTTCTAATTTAAAGTTGCAATAAAATCTGTGTTGTCATGAATTTTGCTCAGATCTGTTTATAATGCCAAGAACCATAACTCTGCCTAATTTTTAGGTTATACCAATAATTTTTGGTTGATGGCGTGCATAACTTTAAAACAATCTGGTACAAAATGTGAGCGGAGCCACAATAGTTTTGCAAAATTTTACCTAATATTTATTTTGCGTTGTAAAGGTTAATCCGCATCATCGGATTAGCTGTGAATGGCTTCATTGTTTACATATTTCGGAATTTTAGATATCGAAAAAGTGGGCAAGGTTATATACCCGGGGTACTAATAATCCGGCTATTATTATTACCCGCTCTAGTTACTGTTGTTTGAGTTTTGTTCGATTTATTGGCTTATTAGAATTATAGAGGGATCAAATAAAAAAGGGCCCGCCCCTTTCCCAAAATTTGTAAACTGTCTTACTTTGCCCCATTCTAACACTTACTTAATTGTCTCTTTTGTCCTCGCTCACCATAAAACCACCTTTTCCGCTTCTTTTTAAACTTTAGTGTAAGCAGAACTTACAGTTCGAGTAATCAAGCTGATAATTTCAATGTCGTTAGCATACGCCAATAATTGCACGATTTTATAATATAAAATACCGTTCCATAGCTGTTAAGCTCTGCAGCTAGCTTCATTTTCTGCAGCATCGAATTAGAGAAATTACACAATAGGTGATACCCTATTTGACACCTCGCTTAGTTTCGAACGGCTCTGAAGGTCCTTCTGCATTCTAACTGAGCTGATGGTGCTCCCCAAAGTGATTTTGCACAGCCACATAAGATTCCATTTCATACGGCCTTGTTGCGGTTACTGCTGTTGCGGTTACTGCTATTCTGAATTCGTCACAGACGAGTGGAGATCACTAGTTTCGTCATAATCGATTGCGGGCTCGGATCATAATCTTCCCTGGGGCTTCATCGCTCTCTCCATTTAAGAGCGCGGAAAAGTAGTGTCTCCATAATCTAAGCACTCTATGGATAGCGGTTACAAGGTCGCTGTTAAAAGCTATTTTTCCTTCGCTTTTTTCATCATCAAAATACACTCGTTTCCCTTCTCACCTCGTGGTAGTTGTTTCTGTAGTGATAAAGATTCTCCGGAGAGCGCGAAAAGAAATTGCTTGTATGCTGCTATGTCTGAATTTAAGTTCCCTGCAAAGATATACGGCTCTGTTAAACGTTGAGCACCACAACCAGATCCATAAGGATTGGGAAGGAACTCTCCGAGCCATTCGAAACCAAACGAGGCTTATGACAAGGTGACTCCTGTTCGTGTGATTTCTTTAACATAATGCTGGAGAAGATAATTCTAGCAGCAGAACTAAACCGCGCTGAAACAAACTTTTATAAGAGCGGACAATTATTGACTTATGCTGATGATATAGATACTATAGGTAAAGAAGCAAAAAAGTGGGTCTTGCGGTAAATGAACACAAGACGAAGCACTTGGTGTCATCCAAGAAACTATCGGCGCCTTGGCAGCCACGTCACTGTTGACGGATTTAAACTTGAGAGTGTTAATGATTTCGTATATTGGGGAACTAGCAAAAACAATGTCAGCTTAAAAATAAAACGGAGAATAACTCTTGCCAACAAGTGCTACTTTTGACTGAGTGGGCTCTTGTAACGTTAATTTCTCTTTCGACGAACAAAAATCACGCTCAACGAGTCGCTCATCATACCTGTCAAGAGAAGATGAGATGGCTCTTTGAGGGCTCGAAAGAAATCGTATAGTTCTATTCGTTATGTCGACGGCGAATATCGAAGCCCTTATGCAGATATGATGGTAGTACAGCGAATAAAAACCCAAAGGCTTCGCTGACTAGATCACGTTTTGCGAATAGACGAAGACGCTCCGTCCATGAAAGTACTTCATTAGACACCGCAGCTTGGAAGTAGAGAAAGGGGGAGACCTCCCTGTGTTGGGAGATGCAGGTGGGGGAAGACTTGACCTCCCTTAGATGTAAAGCGTGATAACCTCCGAAGAGATTTTAAGCCGAGCTTTTTTTTCCTGCAAATTGACGGAACGGGACCTACATGTTTTTCACTGAGAAGGTTTTCATGGCTGAAATGCACTCGGACTGCTTGCCAAATCACTGCCGAGGCTTATCCCGCTTAGAAGAACTTTCTTCTAATTGAAAAAAACTTGTTTATAAAATTTTGGTGTTGCTTTGCCCGGGGCGTGAAACCAGGATCTTGGGTGTGGTAGGCAGAGCATGCTACCACTACAATACGGCGGCCGCTTCCTTTGGTGCGCTCAATTGGCTTAACTTAGAGCGAAATAGGGATAACTCGCGTGCCATGTTATGAAACGGCTAAAATCGCTTAGGCTGTTGATACTTAGAACATAGTTCAGATCTGGGAGACATTGCAATGCAAGTGTAAAAAAATCCGCTAGGTGGCGCACGGATCGAGATATACAGAAAATTAATTTTAAAATGGAAATTTTGCGATCGACTTTTAATTAACTTCTGGGTGATCCATTGACTTGAAACTTAGCACGTAGTTTGCGAGTCGATGGCACTACAATTCGTGGCAAACCAAATGCCGCCAAGTGGCAGACGAATCGATATAAACAAAATCCCTGAAAATCTCTGAAAAAACGCAAGGAATTTTGCGATCGATTTTTAAGTAACTTCCCGCTGAGCTAGAGACTTGAAACTTGAGCCGCAAGTCAGAAACCGGTGACAATGCAATATTTTAACAAAAAATCCGCTAGGTGGCGCACGGATCGAGATATTAGGAAAATTAATTTTAACTTGGGAATCTTTCAATCCGTTTTTAACTAACTTCCCGGTTACCTAGAGACTTGAAACTTGGCACACAGTTCGAGGCTTGGTGACAATACATTACAGAAAACAAAATTCCGCTAGGTGGCGCGCTAAGTGAGATAACTACAAATCCTTGAAAAACGAGGGGAATATTGCAATCGATTTTTGAGTAACTTCCCGGTGAGCTGGAGATATGAAACTTCAGCCGAAAGTCAGAACCCGGTGAGATAGGGACTTGAAACTTGGGCCATGGGTCAGAACCCGGTGACAATGCAACATTTGATCAAAAAAATTCGCTAGGTGGCACGCGGATCGAGATAGTAAGAAAACAAATTTTAATTTGGCAATCTTTCAATCCAGTTTTAACTAACTTCCCGGTTACATAGAGACTTGAAACGTGGCACTTAGTTAGAGGCCTGGTGACAATACAACTTATAGAAAACAAGGGTCTGCTAGGTGGCGCGCTAGTCAAGATAACTGCAAATCGTTTAAAAACGGGGGAATCTTGCGATCGATTTTCGAGTAACTTCCCGATGAGCTAGATCATGAAACTTGGGCCGTAAGTCAGAACCCGGTGCAATGCAATATTTTATCAAAAAAATTCCGCTAATTGGCGCATGGATGGAGATATTGAGAAAATTAGTTTTAAATTGGGAATCTTGCAATCGATTTTTAACCAACTTCCTGGATATCTAGAGACTTGAAACTTGAAATATAGTTTAAAACTCGGTGACAGTGCAATGTTTGATCAAAAAAATTTGAGCAACGTAACGCACAAGTCGAACTGTTTAGAAGATTAGGCCATACCTTCATGGCTAGCCTCCTGAGTGTTGCAGTTGTAGAATTCCACCTCGTTGAAGGACCAACTAAATGCCCGTCCTTGCATACTTTTAGGCATACGCGACTTTCACCATGATTCTTTTAGACTTTCAGGCGTATGTTAATTTCACCACGATTTTTAGCTGTGCTGACAAGCGAGGTGGAATTCTCTTGTTATGACGTACATTCACCAGCAATGAAAATTCACCAAATCATCAATTGTGTTGAACTTACTTCCTCAACAATTGTGATCAAAATCACCAACATCGATTGCGTTGCACTATCCGGCTTCGCCAATTATGAAAATAATCGCCAACAAGAATCATTTACCACATTCATCCTCTTTGTCCAACTCACCCGCTCCCACCCAATATGAAGAACAACGAACAGCTGTAATAAATCACCGATTTTAATATGTAGCAAAAATACATCTTTCTACAGTGACCTAAGCCGAATATAGATATAGACGTAGTACGTCCGAGCAACGTCAAAGAGCGGGTAGCTATTTTGAACAAACAAATAAAGATAAGAATTTTCACTTAGGAATTACTTAAATTACTAATCAAAGTTGCAATTGCCTTTTTATAGGCAGTACTAAAAAATTGATCAAAATGATGATAAAAAATTTTAAGGACTACCTTTATACAAATGGACCAAAAAATAGAAGGCAATTTTTCCTTTAATACAGACATAATCTTGTTGAATTTTGACTAAAAAACTTTAACAATAGCTCTTGTAAAAGAATTTTGGGATTTAAAACTATAAAGGTAGGAGCGCAATCTTTCAATTTAAGGCAAACATGCACTTGGGATTAACTAATTGATTATTTAAATTTAAACACGCGCTCTACCTTCATAATTTTAAATCCCAAAATTCTTCTACAAGAGCTACTGTTAAAGTTGTTTAGTCAAAATCCAACATGACTATGTCTGTATTAAAGGAAAAATTGCCTTCTATTTTTTGGTCCATTTATATAAAGTAGTCCTTAAAATTTCATATCATCTTTTTATTCAATTCAATTCCAAGTAATTTCACCATCACTCTATGTCAATTTCATTTGATTTTACATATTTCTTATATTTTTGTATAAAGAGCTCCATAACAAAACGTTTATAATTACATTTGAAAAGTTTGTAGACAATTTTAGAAAATACAATCAAAAAGTACAATGTCTTGGATCAAATTCAAAATTTTATGAAAATTTAAGTAAGTTAGACCAGTTTGCTATATTTCCACTAACTGCTTAACTATTAACGCATTATTGCACTACCCTAACACTGGATGCATAGACTGAGTTGAAAAAATATAAGTTGGTCTGAATTTCGATCACAGGCGATACTAGTATAATTAATGCCGATAAAAATTTAAAATGCAAAGGCAACAACAAATTAATCCATATGGATAACACTGTTGTTGCATTTGCAAGTTAAGTTTCTATGTGTATCTGGATCACGCTTCATTGGAACGCAACAAAAGTACATGCTGAGTATAATAAAATATTTAATTAAACTTTTGTTGCAACCCTGCATACAAAAGAATTATGAGTAATTCACTCAAATCATTTTTTACGCACACACACATAAATAGTTGAAAGTAAAAAAAACTCTCGTCCAAATAACACTAACACATACACAAACCCAAACTGGAAACGTCCAGTATCCACAAAAAATGCATTGAGCATGCTGGAAATGCAATTTTCGGGAAACAGAGAGCGAAAGAGAGAAAAAACGGAAGAGAGAGTGATAGCAAAACACAAAACATGGAGCATGATAAAGAGTACGACAATGTAATATGCATCCGCTCAAGTAACAAATGGCGAGCGTTGGTGGCGGCCATCGGAAATTCTGGTATAACGTAGTCAGCATTTAATTTGAACGTTGAGTGTTTGCGACATTTGAGCGTGGTGCGGTCGTATCGAGTAATTATATGCGGAATAAAACGCACCGTGTGTTTTTTGTAGTATGTACATATAAAATAAAATAGCAATCGACAAAACAATACACACACATACATATTTATGCAAAAGAAAAGTGTATAACGAAAAAGGGTTGTAGAAGCAGTGATAAGGTAAAAAAAAATATATAAGTAAGAAAGGTTTACAAGTGGAAGTGAAATATAATTCGTGTAGATAAATTTATGCAATTTAATAAATATTTTAAATAAAATCTCAAATAACTGCGTTACGCGAAAAAAAACTGAGATATTGATGCGTTGTCTACCTACCTAATGTGTGTGTGAATGAAGTGCGTGGTGAAGGAACAAAATACACAAATACACACCACAGTCAGTTGTGCGTGTGAGCAATGAAGCAAGCAAAGAGTATGAGTGTTGGCGTAGAGTAGTGGCCTGCGTATGGGCAAAGCAAAAGCAAGTAATAAACGCGTAGGCGCCGCAGTCGGCGTCACTGCCGCAACAATCTCAACAAATTTACTATATTCTCCAGTGCACTGCGTAGAAATTTAATAAAAGTCAAGCTTTTCAATATCTTGGTTTTAATTCTACCTGCTTGTTGTTTTTATTTTTGTGGTAAGCCAGTGATGGGTATATGCTGAGTAATATTTATAAATTTTGTTTTTCTCAAACGCAGACCAAGTGCGCGCGCGTGTGTGTAGACAACTTTATGATAATGTATGTAATTGCAGTGTCTGAAATAAATGTGCAGCAAGAAAAGTGCAGTTGCTTTAGCCAATAAAAATACGAGCAATAAAGAAGTGCAGCTGTGTAATGGCATTTGCAAATATTCCAAAGTGTTTTTTTTTGCTTAAATCTCACCAAGAGTGCAGTTAGTCAGCGCAATTCAAATGCCGGTGATTGGCGGCGCATTGCCACTGTAATACGAAAATAAAGTAAAAATACTTACCTACTTTTTGGTGTTGTTGTAAAACAAATTGGTTCACTGCATTAAAAACGCCAACGCTTTAAAATAAAATTAATTTTTGCACAACTGCAGACGCCCCCCAAAAAACGCCTTTTCATGTTGAAAAAAAAACAAGAAAGAGCAGCAGCGCTGCCATTGTGGGCGTTCGCTTGGTTGGCTTGCATTGTCTCAGCAAACACAAAAAAACATGGCTTATTGACAGTGTGTTGAGTAAAAATCGAAATTTACCTTAAAAAAAAACTAAAACTAAACAAATACCTAGCAATCAATTTAGTATAAACTAAAATTTCAATAAATATTTCAATATATTGAGTGTAAATTCGCGATGTTTCCCAAATATTCGTTTTTTTCGTTGCTGCTGAATACATTTGTGTTGTTGTTTGTGTAAAATTGTCTGGGGAGCTAATGTGTTCTCAAGTGCCTCCCAACTTCACCGCGTTACTTATACACATGCAAACATAAACAAATACTAGGGTGTGCCGAAAAAATGGAAGTAATTTTTTAATGCACAATCAAAACACCACCTCACGTTTTTTTCCGTTTTTTTTTCAGAAAATTACAGTTAAAGCTCAGACTGGCAGCGATTTAGTTTAGCACCCACCGAGTTCGGGCTTTAACTTGGTGTCAAATGAAAGAAGGAGTTCGGGAAAATTTTAGAATAGCACCCCCCGAGTTCGGGTTAAGCTTGGTATCAAATGAAAGAGGGAGTTCTCCCGATCACAAATATATATAACTTAAAGTGCGCAGACTTATAGTTTACGAGTTATTTGATGTTAAAGTTTGCAAATTTAGCAAATTTCTATAGCACTTTCAGTTACAATTTACACATCTTTCAAAACCATTATGCACATAAATATCTATATAAATTGGCAACGATACACTTAAATTTCATTTTAGTATATTTCACATATAATTCTTGCATTGTTTTTACTTAATATTAAAGTTTTTATTAAATCAATCGCGCTTTTGTAGCAACATTCACATTTATGTATATATATATTTTATTGATGACATTACAAAGCTGTGCTGCCACATCTAAAAAACGGAACAAGTGCAGAATCGAAAAATAAATTATAAAAATATCTTTCATCTGATGTATATATATCTTTAACTTTTCTAGTCTTTATTTACCAAAAATTTGAAAAAGCTCTTTTTTGCATTCGTGAACAAGCTGATATTACCTTATAACTCTTATGTTTATTGTTATGTTAGCCGATCCAACAACGGCTGCGCCATGCACAGTAATTCTGCGAAGAACACCTTTCCGCGTAGGCGGCCTTCGGCCGCGCTTATTTAAAATAACCCTGGGCTACGCCATGCCAAGTCCGGGTGTGTGGTATAACCGTGGCTACCGCCACGGTGATGTCCTTCCGCATATTACCTTATAACTCTTATGTTTATTGTTATGTTAGCCGATCCAACACCGGCTGCGCCATGCACAGTAATTCTGCGTAGAACACCTTTCCGCGTAGGCGGCCTTCGGCCGCGCTTATTTAAAATAACCCTGGGCTACGCCATGCCAAGTCCGGGTGTGTGGTATAACCGTGGCTACCGCCACGGTGATGTCCTTCCGCATATTACCTTATAACTCTTATGTTTATTGTTATGTTAGCCGATCCAACACCGGCTGCGCCATGCGCAGTAATTCTGCGTAGAACACCTTTCCGCGTAGGCGGCCTTCGGCCGCGCTTATTTAAAATAACCCTGGGCTAGGCCATGCCAAGTCCGGGTGCGTGGTATAACCGTGGCTACGGCCACGGTGATGTCCTTCCGCATATTACCTTATAACTCTTATGTTTATTGTTATGTTATCCGATCCAACACCGGCTGCGCCATGCACAGTAATTCTGCGTAGAACACCTTTCCGCGTAGGCGGCCTTTGGCCGCGCTTATTTAAAATAACCCTGGGCTACGCCATGCCAAGTCCGGGTGTGTGGTATAACCGTGGCTACCGCCACGGTGATGTCCTTCTGCATATTACCTTATAACTCTTATGTTTATTGTTATGTTAGCCGATCCAACACCGGCTGCGCCATGCACAGTAATTCTGCGTAGAACACCTTTCCGCGTAGGCGGCCTTCGGCCGCGCTTATTTAAAATAACCCTGGGCTACGCCATGCCAAGTCCGGGTGCGTGGTATAACCGTGGCTACCGCCACGGTGATGTCCTTCCGCATAGTAGTAAAAATATATATTTTCCTTTTTCTTTATTAACTGAAAGGTGGCACGTTAATATTAATATTTGTTTTTTCTTTGTTGATGTGGCAGCAAAGCTTTGTAATGTCATCGATAAAATATATACATACATAAATGTGAATGTTGCTACAAAAGCGCGATTTATTTAATAAAAACATTTAAATTAAGTAAAAACAATGCAAGAATTATATGTGAAATATACTAAAATGAAATTTAAGTGTATCGTTGCCAATTTATATAGGTATTTATGAGCATAAAAGTTTTGAAAGATGTGTAAATTGTAAGTGAGAGTGCTATAGAAATTTGCTAAATTTGCAAACTTTAACATCAAATAACTCGTAAACTATAAGTCTGCGCACTTTAAGTTATAAATATTTGTGATCGGGAAAACTCCCTCTTTCATTTGATACCAAGTTTAACCCCGAACTCGGGGGGTGCTAAACTAAATCGCTGCCGGGAGTTCTCCCGATCACAAATATATATATTTTAAAGTGCGCAAACTTATAATTTAAAAGTTATTTGTTGTTAAAGTTTGCAAATTTCTATACAACTTTTATATGTGTATACGTATATATATTTTATGACATTACAAAACTGTGCTGCCACATCTAAAAAACGGAAAAAGTGCAGAATCGAAAAATAACTTATAAAAATACCTTTCATCTGATGTATATATATATATTTAACTTTTCTAGTCTTTATTTATCAAAAATTTGAAAAAGCTATTTTTTGCATTCGTGAACGAGCTGATATTACTTTATAACTCTTATGTTTATTGTTATGTTAGCCAACCCACACCGGCTGCGCCATGCACAGTAATTCTGCGTATAAAACCTTTTCCCATAGGCGGCCTTCGGCCGCGCTTATAAAAAATAACCCTGGGCTACGCCATGCCAAGTCCGGGTGTGTGGTATAACCCCTTCTGCGCAGAAGGACATCACCGTGGCGGTAGCCACGGTTACACCACACACCCGGACTTGGCATGGCGTAGCCCAGGGTTTTTTTTTATAAGCGCGGCCGAAGGCCGCCTACGCGGAAAGTTGTTTCAACTTTTCAAAACGAGTAGTAAAAATATATATTTTTCTTTATTAACTGAAAGGTGGTTAAGGTAATATTTATATTTGTTTTTGTTTTTTTTGTTTATGTGTCAGCACAGCTTTGTAATGTCATCAATAAAATATATATATATAAATGTACATGTTGCTACAAAAGCGCGATTGATTTAATAAAAACATTTATAATAAGTAAAAACAATGCAAAAATGAAATGTGAAATATACAAAAATGCAATTTAAGTTTATCCTTTCCAATTTATATAGATATGTATGTGGATTAAGGTTTTGAAAGATGTGTAAATTGTAATTTAAAGTGCTACAGAAATTAGCTAAATTTGCAAACTTTAACAACAAATAACTTTTAAATTATAAGTTTGCGCACTTTAAAATATATATATTTGAGATCGGGACAACTCCCTCTTTCATTTGATACCAAGTTTTACCCCGAACTCGGGGGGTGCTATTCTAAAATTTTCCCTTTAAAATATATATATTTGAGATCGGGACAACTCCCTCTTTCATTTGATACCAAGTTTTACCCCGAACTCGGGGGGTGCTATTCTAAAATCTTCCCCTCAGACTTTCCAACTCAAGTTCAGAAATTTACAATTTAATTTCAATTTGTCGTACGGGATTTCATTTTGAGTGTCAAAAGCTTTCATTTTAACCTAAGAAATTTACAATAAAAGCCCAGAAATAACTTTTGTAGTTCAGAATTCCTATTTGAGGTTCAGATAGTTTAATTTGAAGTTTAGAAATTTACAATAGAATTGCAGAAAATTGCAATTATAGATATAAATTTCAATTTGTAGTTAAGAATTCCTATAAGATTCAGAAGGTTTCATTTGAATTTAAAAAACTTTACACTTGAAGCTGATAACTTTTAATTTAAGTTCGACAATTTCTACAATTGAAGTTCAGAAAAATACAACACAAGTTTAGAATTTCCTCTTTTTCAGAAAATTACAAATTACAATACAGACTTGCCTACTGAAGTTTCAAGAATTTAAGAAAATTACAACTGAAGTTCAGTATTTTAGTTTGTAGCTCAGATTTTTCATTTATAGTTCAGAAAGTGTCCCTCAAAGTTCATAAATTTACAATTGAAATCAATAATTTTCAATTGTAGTTGGAAATAACAACTGAAGTTCAGAAAAATACCTGCAACTCAAGTTCGCAGTTTTTTTAGTTTAGAAACATAATTTTCAATTGCAGTTATAACAACTGAAATTCCGAGAAATCATAATTTTCATTTGTAAATTGAAATTTATACCTTCGAACTAAAAATGAGAAAATTACAACTGAGTTTAGGGAAATTGTAATTTGTAGCGCAGAATTTCCATTTGTAATTCAGAATGTTTCATTAGGAATGCAAAAATTTACAATAGAAGTTCGGAAAATTTCACTGTTAATTTACTTAGTTTCTGAACTTCAATTGAAATTTTCTAAATTTCAAATGAATCTTTCGCAACGACAATTGTACTTTTCTTAACTAAAAACAAATGATCTGAACAACAATTGTATATTTTCAACGTTCAATTCAGTTCTCTGAGATTCATTTATAATTTTCTGAGCTTCAATAAAAAATTCAAGGCCCGTATCGTGTTTTACGATCACTTGTCGAAAACTTATTTCAATTAAACGATAAATATGAATTTGTCAAATTTTTCGTAAAAATAATTTATGGATTTAGTAGATTCTAAATATTGGCCGCGGTGGTGTGATGGTAGCGTGCTCCGCCTACCACACCGTATGCCCTGTGTTCACACCCCGGGCAAAGCAACATCAAAATTTTAGAAATAAAGTTTTTCAATTAGAAGACAATTTTTCTAAGCGGGGTCGCCCCTCGGCAGTGTTTGGCAAGCACTCCGAGTGTATTTCTGCATGAAAAACTCTCAGCGAAAACTCATCTGCCTTGCAGATGCCGTTCGGAGTCGGCATAAAACATGTAGGTCCCGTCCGGCCAATTTGTAGGGAAAATCAAGAGGAGCACTACGCAAATTGGAAGAGAAGCTCGGCCTTAGATCTCTTCGGAGGTTATCGCGCCTTACATTTATTTATTTAAATATTGGCTCCTAATATAAATAGGACGCATACATCGTCATCACAATTTTCTGTTTTCAATTCGTGTTTAAAAGAAAATAACTACCATACATCTTCCAGTTTTAAAAATCGACAAAATTTCTCGAATTCGATTTGAAAAGCTGTAGGAGTTTTCTCAAACTGATATAAATAGTTATTGGTAGATGTCTCTATTAATTTGTATACAAATAGGCAATTCACAAGGTCTCCTATTCGCCGTATATGCTATGTTTCAATAAAATTTTATATTGGAAACCATGGTAACATAATAAAGCTCGAAATTTTACATGAAAACTACACCATTGTGAATTGCACAATAATTTTTCAAAAACTGGGATTTTGCCAATTTTTGAAAAATTACATATATAAATTATTAAAAACAGCTTAGAAGCACCTCATGGTTGAAGCTCGAACTGATTTGGAATTCTCTGGTTAAATGGATTTGCTATGGTCATTTTAAGTTTGCAATATTCCTTTCAAGTTCACTAATTAAGTATGTGCAAAAAAGGTGTAAATTTCATTTTGGAGTGAAATACGCCGCATGATTGAATTTTTGGCACCTTTGGGACAATAAAATGATATTTTAGAGTTCTACACTGGGTTAAACTGTTCTAGAGAAATATTCGCCGAAGAATTTCGTTAAAAGTGCTCTACGACCAAATCCTAATACAATGAATGAGGGACGGCAGTGAGAATTAATAAACGAAAATATGCAATCTATTTTAATTCTCATCCTCGTCTGGACAAGTTTTTCCATGTTGTTGAATACTCCAACCCTTTAGCTAAAGAAATACCTTGTAATAGGTTAAAATATTCTTAGATGTGCTTTTTTTAGTGAAGAATTTAGTTGATCGATCTGTTAGTGATGGCATATAATAATTTTCATATTTGGTTTTATGGAGCCTGTTTAAGAAATATACCCTTCAATTTTTTTTGGTTCACCCTAATACACACATACCTTTACACAGAATTCGAAAAACCAAAGTAAAATATGCGTACATATAAATCGTCGCGTCTCGTCACATACCGTTGCACGCCTCACACCCAACGTCTGCACCTTATTCACCTCTGCGTCGATTTGCATCTATTTGGTTTCAGTTTTCTTCAATTTATGTCTCATATCAGTTCCTTTAACATCACATTCGTAAAGCACTGTTATCGTTATAAAAGCTTTCGTTTCAGTTAACAAATAAAATAGGTATGTAACTTGGTGATATTTTCATCGTAAACAATACTGCCGCCTTTGCACTCCATACGTGTGCATACACACACATGCACGTACGAATGTCGCTGATAGTACCCAACGACGCCGCTGACTTCATCAATCCCATTATCAGTACCCACCAGCGTACTATGGCTGACTCTGCACAATTTTGTGTTAAATCATCAAATTTTCTACTTCCACTTCGAAACTTAATAGATAACACTTTGGTGAGTCATACATCAGGCCGTTTTCCATCTACACCACATAACTGTGGAACTCTATCGGAACTGGTGTGCGAAAATCTTTAAACCACAAACAAAGCAACAGACGTGATCTCTGCAGTTACTTTTCTAATAATCTAAGACATATTTTACTTTAAACGAGATTATCTTCATTTTCACTTTTCTCTTGGTAATTATGAACCAATTTTAGAGATGCGTATTTCTTCCCTAGGCATAGACCACTCTAGGGGTCCTCTAGAGGAAGCCAAATGAAAGTCAAACGTGAACAACTAGTTTTTAAACTACTTTGTCCTATACTTATTATATTTTCTCTATTTTCTTAGATTAACGTGATACAAATTTGAATGCTTTTTTCGGTTGTTCCTCAAATTAACCTTTCTTAAATATTCTATACTTGACAAACCAAGTAATAACACTGTGCAATAAAAATTTTAGTCCCGCAATAACTCCAACCCAGCATGAAAGAGCCAAACCCTTACAGTTAAAACCACGAATGGGTTTGAGTTCTTTGGTAGAACTTCTTTGCTATGGCGCAGGAATAATTATGTATTTTTAATCCGTTATTTCTTCCACGAAATGTTTGTGTCCTTTCGTAAAGTTTGCATAAATTATTGTTGAAGAGGAAATTATAGCATTAAAATACTGTAGAAGATTATAGGCCGTAAACCTTAACTAAGGTGCCCTCAAAGAAAACCTTAGTACAAGGAGGGCGAAAGCATATCGTCTTCGTTCATCTGAGTGGACGTGCAGTGTCATCCTCGGGTTCAACTAAAGTTTTTTTTCGGGGTTTTTTGGTTGAGTTGAAAATTAAAAGTAGGCATAAAGGTTGGCGTTTTGGCGGAGTTGGGAGATGCAACGCTTCCCTGACATGGAGTTAGGGCGTTTTTTTACACTCCTAACACGACTCAGTGAGATTTGATAGCTGGTGTGGTGCCATTTAAAAACCAATACATACACAACATAACGGAACGTAACGGGATAGTGAAAAAAATATGTCAACAAGCCCTTATAATGAAACAACATACATATACATATATCGAAAAAAATTCTACATAATTAAAGGAACAAATCTTTGTGCTAGGGGGTTTTACTTTGTCACATGGGTTAGCTGCATAGGCACGACTAAATGTTGCAAGTATATTACCCTTATACGTTTGCTAACCTGGCGCCTTAAGAGTCAAATTAAAAGTCCTCTTGCCAACAATTGAAATTGGAAGATCCCATTCCCAAAACGGAAAAGAGGAGGGCGAAAGACCATAGAGAAGAAACAAGCAGCTGCTGAGCCCTGAAGTATGCAACAAGTTTATCCCCCTTATTTAATTTGCATTTTCTGCACATAGTAATATTCCTGATATGCTAGTTTAGTGCACAGCTAATTACTAAACACCTTTACGGAAAACAAAACGTCAATATGTGGATGTAAAAAATGTGTTGCATATTTGGAGGTGCAATCTCTTTATTCTCCTCTCACTGTCTTCTGACGTTCTTTATACAAAGATTTGTCCGAGAGCACACCTAGTGACATTTTTCGGTTAATGTTTTCTAGAAGATTTTAACCTTCTAGCCAATTTTGAATCACATTTTTAGCACACGTTTAAGAAAAGGCCAAAAAATCCTTTCATAGTAGAGATGACAGATTCTAAAATTTTACAAAATTAATCACGTTGAAATTTTACAATAGAACTTTGCATTTTGATCTTATATGTAATTTGGTCCTTTTTAAAATATTAGAAGTTGTACATGGCCATATCAAGGAAATCTTAACGATTTCGAGGTTTTAATATAAATCTTTAGGTATTTCATAGTGTTATAACTTAGTTTGTCGCAAACCATTGCAGGATAATAAAACTACAGCTGAAAAAAGTTCTGAAATTTTCACATCACATGCACTACGAATAATCGAAAATAGAGAAAAAAGAAGGTATATTTAGTTTCAGTTTTATGATTAAAACAATTTAAGTTTTTTGGTACTGTCTTAAAATTAAACCAAGAAAACGTTTTCATGAGAGCGCTAAGGGCTGAAAAGATACACAAAAAATATTCAGAGAGTCATTTAATTTAAGATCTTAACTAGTATTTCCCTCCAAAACTAATCCTCCTTTTCGCTATTTAAAAATCAACTCAGGCAAAACATCGAAAACTTAAATGACGTAGCAAAGATATTTGACCGAAATGTGCGAAACGGGCATAACTAAATGGGCTTAGAGTAGGAATTAGTCTGTCTTCATAACTTTAAAATTGTTGCATAGTTAATGTGTAAAAGATAGTTTTTGGTCCGTATTCCAGATTGTGATTGCATTCTGCAACGCAGAGATCGCTTGCACAACCAGTCCTAAATTTTACACCAACTCATAGCATTTTGCCCATAGTACATTGCCAGTATACCCCATAAACAAAACTTATTGTACACCATCATCATAATCCAACACATGATACAAGTTCACCATTGCTATAATCCACCTTAATTTGCTAGGCAAAGTACGTTGCTTCTCCTTCACTTTCGGTCTTACTTGCTGTTCTCTTGATACTTGCTCGGTATCTCTTGCGCCTATGTACCCATTACTACGATTTTACGTATTTACCCATACCGCTTGTGTCGGCTGACAGCGTAATCACCAACAACTTCAATATTATCGATGATGTTCTGCTTATGCTTTATTTATTTGTTTATTTCTACGGCACATGAATAAATTTTGTTCGTAGGATTGCAGAAGGTATATATGTACGTATGTACATAGCCGCGCTGGTTTGATGTGCGCACATTTTCCGGTAACCCATATCAGCATATACACCTTCAGTTCAGTAGATACTACATGTACCACATATGCACATATTATATACGACTGTGTTTAGTCCATTAGTAGGAATACGCCAAGTTTTTTTTCGTTTTTTTATATTTTATCGGAGCATTTTATTTATTTTTAATAATTCAGTTCTTCACGGCTTAACGGCGGCGCGTACATATCTCTCTACTGGATACTTTGATGTTTGCCGCCTTAGTTTTTCTGCTTACATTCGCCTTTTCTGTTGATGGGTTAATTTTTGTTGCACATTGTTTTTTAGGTGTAATGAAAAGGGGCCGAAGCACGCAATGTTTTACTTATTCTTACGGCATTTACCATATACCCAAGGTATGTCTGTGCATGTGTATGAAGATAGGGAGGGCAGGAGGCGGTGGTGTTGTTACGATTAAATTGTGATTATGGGCGAATCATATTAAATAAATAAGATAAAAAATATATGATAAAATCAAAAATATAAAAGGTTAATTGATTGAAAGCTTATTAAAATATAAAAAAATAATAAATAAATAAAAAAGACAAACAATAAAATTGTATTCAAATAAATTGGCCAATAAATCAATAAAAAATGTTAAACATGACATTACATAAAAAATGAGAAATATTAATGTATACAAAAATTTATTTAAATAACCCAAAATTTTGTTTCAAAATTTTTACCTGAAAAGAAAAACTAAGTTACATAAAAAGAAAGGCAAGAAGATAAATCGAAATTGCTATAAAAGATTAAAAAAAATATTACAAAAATATAAAATTAAAAAGTTAAACAAATATCACAAGAAAACATAAAAATTCTTTAAAAATTCTAAGTTCAAAATAGTAAAATATATGATTTGAAACAATGTTTAATAAAAACAGACAGACAACAAAAAAATAAATAGAATTTTTGAAGGATTGCAGGTTCAAATTCGAGCTCAAGCCCTATAACAATTATTTTTATAATAATTTTTCTTTTTATTTTTTAATTCTTCTTTAAGTGAGAAATAATTTTCTTAATTTGGAATAAAAATTAGAACATTTTTCTATTCCAAATTGAAAATATTGTAACGAAGTTACCCCGGGCAAAGCAACATCAAAATTTTAGTAATACGGTTTTTCAATTAGAAGAAATTTTTTCTAAGCGGGGTCGCCCCTCGGCAGTGTTTGGCAAGCGCTCCGGGTGTATTTCTGCCATGAAAAGCTCTCAGTGAAAACTCATCTGCCTTGCAGATGCCGTTCGGAGTCGGCATAAAGCATGTAGGTCCCGTCCGGCCGATTTGTAGGGAAAATCAATAGGAGCACGACGCAAATTGGAAGAGAAGCTCGGCCTTAGATCTCTTCGGAGGTTATCGCGCCTTACATTTTTTTTAGTGTAATTCCGCTTATTTAAAATCTTCTACTAAGGTTGGAATCACTAAACTGTTGAATAAATAACTCCACTATTCAATAATGCAAAATCGCCTTTATTAAAGTACTTCACAATAACTGATTCTCGTGCCTCTACTGTTGCCACTTTTATACTGTCCGGTTTCCTCGCCGCCATATTTCTAGGCGCTTCTATTTCCAGAACTTACTAGTTAGTTATCAGATATAAATTTCTCAGCTATAACTACAGATGCACGGTTTTTATAGCTTCTCTCATAGCCCATGCGCGTGTATATATGAGTAATACTTGCACAATTACTGCATACTTCAGGAGTATCTCAGATATATGCATGTGGTTGTGCGTTGCTTCTCCGCTGCGTGTACGTACATATGTGTAGACATAATGATTAATTTGGTTATGTGCATACAAGTCACTGCTCAGTATCGGCTTAGAGTTGATAGTACCCCTTAGTGTTGCCAGTATTTGTCACAATATGGATTTTCAGTTATAGAAAAATTACAAAAAAAGAAAACAATAATTATCAAAAAAATTTTTGTTATAGGCCTCGCGCTCTAATTCGATCGTGAAATCATTTATCAGTAGGCCAACAAAACAAAAACAGTTGTTATAATTTTTAAATAAAGTATTAAACAAATTAAAAAAACTAAATTGAATAAATATAGGATATAAAAAAATAACATATAAAAATATATTAAATGTTAATATGAGTTATTAACATAAAACATACTATTACTTCAGAAAAAAAATTAGCAAAAGCAAAAAAATAAACGAATAAAAAAGATAAGGAAAATTTTAATAAATATAAAGAATAAAAAATAAAATTAAATTAGAAAAATTTAAATTAAAAATAAGTGTTTGGGTAAAAACTTTCAACTAAAAAAATATAAAAATTGTTTTTTTTTGTAAGAATAATACACAAAGTAAAAAAAATAGTGATTAAAAAGGTAAAGAATATCAAAAGTTCTAACGGTTTAAAACAACGCGCGCGCGTTCGTTAAGTGTTTTAACAGCAGTAAAAGTAATATTAAATATTCAATACATAAACAAAAATTTTTACGTTACAAATTCATTAGTGTATTAGTGTTGTTATTTATTAAAAATTTCAAATCCCTCCCATTCAGCTATTTAGCGCTTAGTGTTTTGACAATATCTTAAAAAATAAAATATTGTGTCTCTGGGATCTTATTTCTGTAGTTGTAAAACAACTACCTTACCTTTTTTATACGCCATTTAAACAAAAAATCGCGAATTTTTTCGATACGGTAAATATACTTAACAAAACGATAGCACTGCGCAATAATCAACAACAACATCAAAAATGTTTAGTATCAACATAAAAATATCGTCAACAACAACTAGTTGGATATCAACGTCAACTTCAGAATCAAAGATGACGGCAGGTAAACGGCGCTTGACTGGTGACATTTTTGCCGGTAGCAGAAAATTTTTATTTGCTGTCACGCTGTTTGTCCTGGTGGCTGGCGTTAATTGTGCTGCTGATCAGGTAAGTTTGTTATTTGTTTAGTCTTTAAATCATTTATTTCAATAAGGTCTTCCAAGTTATAGATACTTTTAAGTTGCATGAAATATTATGACTACACATTCTTGTGGTTCTGAAATCAGCTACGAAATTCAGAAAGTTTTCTTTTATCAATTTTTGTTGTTATATCGGCCTACTGATTTGTAAGATCGCGGGTTCGAATCGAGCTCAAGGCCTAACATAATTTTTTCTTATGAAACAATTTTTAAATTAGAATAGAAGAAAGAAAAATTTAGACAACTGCCAAAGCTCGTTGTATAGATCCATTTCGGGAACTGCTAAATTCCTTCATCGGCAACGTTTAGGCGCCGCTGCTATAACCATGCAGCCATCACAGCGGTTTTTTGTTTGTCTTCATTATCCTACTTCTATTCTGGTTCGTGCCAATTGATTGATATCGCAACACTGCGACATCTGTTGCAGAATGGATGTGAAAATTGGACTTTTCTTTTATGCTTATGGACAGACCTGCTAAATCCTATACTCTTTTAGTACTTTTGTTTTGTTTTGCCCCGCAGAATAGGCACAGGTAAAATTCACACTTTGAATAAAAAAATTTCATACCACTCCCATATGCCTTAACATATAAATTCGTTTCAAGAAGCACTTCCATATGAAGCCAAGGCACTTCGGTATGATATTCAAATATACACTAACAAACTGACAGCAAAAAACTTTCAAAAATATTGTAGCATTGAAAAAATTTTAATTCAAAATTTATTGTGATTTGCACTCAATATAAAAAATTTTGGACAGCCCTGCTTACACTGAAAGAAATGGTGCTAGTAAAATCAACAAATCGGTTCTGTTGCTCTTGACTTAACGGAGATTAGGTGAAATTGATCGAATTATGGTTAATTCGACCGGGTTCTTTGTCAAGCGAATAAATGAGTTTAGTCATTTTAACAGAAGAGAAATTGTCGCTCTTAAGTTAACAAAACTCTGTAAAATTGACAGATTTCTAGTCAATCTACAACTGATCTCACTGGTCATTTCAACAGCGATCAACAGTCAATACATGAGCAAATTTCAAAGAGAATTTTACGCTCACTGCGGTCTCTACTTTGTACTTATGTATGCTGTGTACTATATGTAGGCACATATTTACGTATGTATATGGCGGCCGCCGTGGTGTAATGGTAGCGTGCTCCGCCTACCACACCAAAGACCCTGGGTTCACACCCCGGGCAAAGCAACATAACATTTTTAGAAATAAGGTTTTTAAATTAGAAGAAAATTTTCTAAGCGGGGTCGCCCCTCGGCACTGTTCGTTAAGCACTCCGAGTGTATTTCTGCCATGGAAAGATCTCAGTGAAAACTCATCTGCCTTGCAAATGCCACAACATAGGTACTTTCGTACAAAGCTGTCGCAACAACTCTTTTGTTCATTTGACTACTAAAACGGTCAATTACGAATCAACGATTTTTGCGCAGTTGATTCAACAACTTGTTACGGTGGATAAAAATTGACAGAAATTTCGGTTGAATTAACCCGTATTTCGGTTGATTTTACCAGTCTTTTTCTTTTAGTGTACGGAAGTATGATAACATAATTTGTCATCTGTTTCTCAAAATATGTTTGCCACTCGAAATGAATTCTCTCATTATCATTTCTTTATCCACCCTCTTATATGTATGTGAAATATTAAAAAATGCTGCCTTAAGTTTAGCCCTCTTCAAATTATGGAAACTTGTAGAAGAGATTTACTTGAAATCCTTCATAGTCATATTTACCGATTTTTCTCATTTGTTATCAATATATTTTGTAGAAGATGCCCACATGCTACGAACATCTTTACAAGTAGGAATGTTTTATTATTTCTTAGAATAGCGTTTCCGTTCTTCTAAATATTACCCTGTAACCGAAATACCGTTGATCTATATTGATTTTTATGGTCCTTGACATTGAGTAGTTTCTTTTAGAAGGGTGTAGTTTCCAAAAGATTAGTTAACTATACAAGACAGCATCCATGGCTTCAAACCCGGTTCCAGTTCATTCTGAATAATTTTTCGGTTTTTGTAAGATCTTGGACTTGCAGGATCCATTGCATTTAATTTTTAATTCCGTTCAAGCTCTGTTTGGCATCAAGTTTCGATTTTTCCATTTTTGTTCTTTGCTTTAGACAATGAACTTGACCCGATTTATCCGCAGCTGAATGGCTCCACATGGCCCCCGTGGTGTTGGTAGCGTGCTTCGCACACCATACCGCAGATCCTGGGTTCGATTCCCTGGCAAAGCAACATCAAAAAAATGGGCAGGCCCTCGGCAGTGATTGGGCAACCACTCCGAGTGTATTTCTGCCACGAAAAGATTCTGAGTGAAATTCATCTTTGCTTTCCAGAAGCTGTTCGGAGTCGAAGTTAAACATGTAGGTCCCGTACCGTCAGTTTGTAGGAAAAATTGAAAGGGCACGACGTAAGTAGAAAGAGAAGCTTGGCCTAGAATCTCTTCGGAGGCTATCGCGTCTTGTATTAATTAATTAATTAATACATTTTTTATATATGACGCATATATTTTGTTGTTGATATAAGCGCGTGATAGATATAAACGATATGAGATAGGGCGTTTTCGAGATGGCAGCTGAGATAGGGTAACATTGCACTCGGTAGTCGACATGCTCTCTATAATTTTTATTAATTCATTTAGATATTTTATCAAGATTAACTTTTCAATAAGGTACGTTTCTATGTTGACTCGCTAATTAATTTTGTTCAGCTGTTTTGAAACACATTTACTTATTTTCAATAAAGCTGGTTTGCCGAGAATTCGATAATATTTATGTCTCATTGTAACTGCAATATTAACAAAGTAAAATAAAAAAACATAAACATTTTTTCAAAGAAATTAGCGAAGATAAACAAATCTTAAGATCAATTGAAACAGCTGAACAATTATAATTGCTTTAGCAAAATATTCAAATAAAAGAAAACACACCAAAGCTTTAACACACTTTTGTTCATACAGAAAACAGAAAGCAAACCAAACGTTACAACAAATAAAAGAAACCGTTATAAATTACGTCAATTGCATTAAAGAGTTATAAACTGTTTTTAAATGATACTTAAGTGTGCATGGCCTGCACAAACGAATAAAATTGGCTAGCGAAAAACAACGTTCGACTCAAAAATATTTTAGTACTAAAGAGACTAAAGATCTGTTTGTTCATCACGTTACAAAAAATCAATAAAAAAAATTAGTTAATATTTCGTACTAATTGTTGCCTAATTTACAAATTGACATATTGCAACGGGTTGTTTCTTTACAAGTTTTTGAAGTTCAGCTCTGTTTCCTTATCTGAAATACCTTATATTATGCCTGTCAAACAAAAAGTATCGATTTGGTCAGCGACTCGATATCAATTTTATAAAGTCGGCCAGGTGAAGGTGCCATCTTTGTAAATAAAGTCAATGCTAATAATTTTCAGGAAAAACATCATACTCAAGAAGTTTACCAGCTACTTTAAAGACCCTTCTCGAGGAACTGCTTGTTGCTGACCCTCAATATCTGAATATGAAACGGAAGTTGTGAATATGAACTGGAATTTTTTGAATATCACTTGTAATTTTCTGAATATTAACTCTATGTTTCTGAATATGAAATGGAACTTCGATACCTTAAAGATTTTCTGAGTATGAGTTACAAATGTGTGAATTTCAACTTTCTTAATATCAATTGAAATTCTCTTAATATGAAATGGAAATATATAAACTGAAAAGGTGTAAATACAATTTTCTGCTCTCCTCTACCAAATATAGCACTCCAGCACTCGGGAATTGTCATTTATAAATGTTTTTCAAAAAGTAAATAAAGAACTAACACTGCGAAAAATTTTAAGAAAATTTTTAGTCTTAAATAATAAACAGTACCGATAATAAAATTGAAAATTATTGTTTTCTCCAAGTTTTGTGATTTTTCATTGGGACAGGCAAAAAATTCAAAAAGATCTGAAAAAATGTTACATACTCAATCCTCTATACGTCTCTCAGCTTTGTTTATAATTTGATAATAGGCGTTTCCTCACACTCTTCTCAAACGTTTATTATCAACGTGAGTAGTAGTTGGTAAACAGTACAGATCTCGTTTCAGTCATGTTTGAGTTGAGTTTGAGAATATTTAATATCTCAGTTTGAGAATATGTATACTTTAGCTTGAGAATGCTATCAATAGATATTTGGGCAATAGCAGTTGAGATTAATAATAAGTTAGTTTCCCCATTGCTTCTAAGGTTGAAATTGAATCAAAATACTTATGCAAAACTGATTTACGTAAACGATGAGTCATGGCTAGTGTAAATGCCTCATAAGAATATATCGCAAAAATAAAAAAAAACAAGTAAGGAAGGTTAAGTTCGGGTGTAACCGAACATTACATACTCAGTTGAGAGCTATGGTGACAACATAAGGGAAAATAACCATGTAGAAAAATGAACCGAGGGAAACCCTGGAATGTGTTTGTATGACATGTGTATCAAATGAAAGGCATTAAAGAGTATTTTATGAGGGAGTGGGCCATAGTTCTATAGGTGGACGCCATTTAGGGATATAGCCATAAAGGTGGATCAGGGTTGACTCTAGAATGCGTTTGTACGATATGGGTATCAAATGAAAGGTGTTAATGAGCATTTTAAAAGGGAGTAATCCTTAGTTTCCATAGGTGGACGCCGTTTCGAGATATCGCCATAAAGGTGGACCAGAGGGTGACCCTAGAATTTGTTTGCACAATATGGGCATCAAACGAAAGGTGTTAATGAGTATTTTAAAAGGGAGTGGGCCTTAGTTCTATAGGTGGACGCCGTTTCGAGATATCGCCATAAAGGTGGGCCAGGGGTGACTCTAGAATTCGTTTGTGCAATATGGGTATCAAACGAAATTAGTTAATGAGTATTTTAAGAGGGAGTGGGCCTTAGTTCTATAGGTGGACGCCTTTTCGAGATATCGCAATAAAGGTGGACCAGGGGTGACTCTATGACTTCGTTTGTACGATATGGGTATCAATGAAAGGTGTTAATGAGTATTTTAAGAGGGAGTGGGCCTTTCTGGACCAGGGGTGACTCTAGACTTTGTTTGTATGATATGGGTATCAAATGAAAGGTGTTAATGAGTATTTTTAAAAGGGAGTGGGCCTTCGTTCTATAGGTGTTCGCCTTTTCGAAATATCGCCATAAAGGTGGACCAGGGGTGACTCTAGAATGAGTTTGTACGATATGGGTATCAAATTAAAGGTATTAATGAGAGTTTTAAAAGGGAGTGGTGGTAGTTGTATATGTGAAGGCGTTTTCCAGATATCGCCCAAAATGTGGACCAGGGTGACCCAGAACATCATCTGTTGGATACCGCTAATTTATTTATATATGTAATACCTGCCAAGATTTTAAGGGTTTTTTATTTCGCCCTGCAGAACTTTTTCATTTTCTTCTACTTAATATGGTAGGTGTCACAACCATTTTATAAAGTTTTTTCTAAAGTTGTATTTCGCGTCAGTAAAACAATCCAATTACCTTACCATGTTTCATCCCTTTTTTCGTATTTGGTATAGAATTATGGCATTTTTTCATTTTTCGTAATTTTCGATATCGAAAAAGTGGGCGTGGTCATAGTCGGACTTCGTTCATTTTTTCATACCAAGATAAAGTGAGTTCAGATAAGTACGTGAACTGAGTTTAGTAAAGATATATCGATTTTGCTCAAGTTATCGTGTTAACGGCCATGCGGAAGGACAGACGGACGACTGTGTATAAAAACTGGGCGTGGCATCAACCGATTTCGCCCATTTTCACAGAAAACAGTTAACGCCATAAAATCTATGCCCCTACCAAATTTCAAAAGGATTGGTTAATTTTTGTTCGACTTATGGCGTTAAAAGTATCCTAGACAAATTAAATGAAAAAGGGCGGAGCCACGCCCATTTTTAAATTTTCTTTTATTTTTGTATTTTGTTGCACCATATCATTACTGGAGTTGAATCTTGACATAAT
Source organism: Eurosta solidaginis (assembly GCA_029619165.1). Taxonomy (NCBI): domain Eukaryota; kingdom Metazoa; phylum Arthropoda; class Insecta; order Diptera; family Tephritidae; genus Eurosta; species Eurosta solidaginis. The sequence goes on from JARSSU010024818.1 coordinate 43,435, forward strand.
TTACTTATATACTGTAAAGATATTAAATTTTTTGTTAAAATTTTACTTTAAAAAAAAATTTTTTTTAAAAGTGGGCGTGGTCCTTCTCCGATTTTGCTAATTTTTATTAAGCGTACATATAGTAATAAGAGTAACGTTCCTGCCAAATTTCATCATGATATCTTCAACGACTGCCAAATTACAGCTTGCAGAACTTCTAAATTACCTTCTTTTAAAAGTGGGCGGTGCCACGCCCATTGTCCAAAATTTTACTAATTTTCTATTTTGCGTCATAGCTTCAACTCATATACCAAGTTTCGTCGCTTTATCGGTCTTTTGTAATGCATTATCGCACTTTTTCGGTTTTTCGAAATTTTCGATATCGAAAAAGTGGGCGTGGTTATAGTCCGATATCGTTCATTTTAAATGGCGATCTGAGATGAGTGCTCAGGAACCTACATACCAAATTTGATCAAGATACCTCAAAATTTACTCAAGTTATCGTGTTAACGGACGGACGGACGGACGGACGGACATGGCTCAATCAAATTTTTTTTCGATCCTGATTATTTTGATATATGGAAGTCTATATCTATCTCGATTCCTTTATATATGTACAACCAACCGTTATCCAATCAAACTTAATATACTCTGTGAGCTCTGCTCAACTGAGTATAATAATCACAGCAGCAAACAAAAAAAACTTCAGTCAATAAGGAAATTGCGCTTAACTCAACTGCCACAATATTTGCTACCCCAATGATTCCTTCTACTACATATGAACATATTCAACCAGTTTGACCATTATTAATGTGATTCTCTATTACTAAGGTTCGTTTTGATACTTGTCGAGTGTTTGTATACCAACTTCCATACATACTTGTCTGAGTTGTACGGTGTCACTCATTCATTGCATGCAATTGTTTAGTCCATTGTGCGAACGGTATTGCCCGCTAGAGCACCTATTCATCAGGCTTTGAATTTATCAGTTGGTCGTTTATTTGGTTGGTCGGGCGGCCGGTCGGTCAGTCGGCATTTGTTGATGCCATGCTTATAAGACGAGTACTGCATGATAATGGTACTCGTGGTGTTGTTGCAATTTACGTTCGAAAAAGGTCACAATCGCGTATGTTTGTCAGCACATAGAGGCATACATAATGAATACGATAAGTTGAGTTTTTGAAGAGCATTGACCATACATTTGGCGTATTTTCACTGCTGTGGTCTATAGTCTATTGGCACTTATGACCACCACTCGTACTCTATGCTAAAGTTGCTACACCACATATATCAGTACCAAAACTCGCTATATAAGTGGGCCAAAAGTATAAAAAAAGTAACCAACACCCTGTAAAGTTCATTAGATTGAGAAAGTCTAGATGCTGAAAAGAGAGTTAGTATCGCCCCATGGTATCCTAAGCAAGCTCCCTGGTGTGCATGAGACGTCTGACTTTCTCCCACATTGGATTTGTATAAGAACTTTAAGGATAGGGCTTCCTCGACAATAGAATACACAAGCGATTATGTTTGCTAGGGAATGGTATCCCACAATACACTCACATATTCACCGAGCTCTCTCCGTTCATATCCTAAACTCTGCTAGTATCTTCCAAGTAAATGTACTAGGAAAAGAAATAAATGCCTGTTGCTTCATGTTTAAGAATCCCCTAAGTGGTCGTAAGGTATGCCTATACTGAGTTGCTCAAGCGTTGCTTGTGGTATAGGATTCACCATTTACATGCTCTAAAGTCGCCGATACCTATAAGAATATAATAAGAGTTCGTTAGAAATCACTAGGGTAACTACGATACATTTTCCATGATAAATACAGATTCACATAAAAGACACAAGAAACCCGACAGAAAAAAATTTAGTTTCGGTAGAAGAGGGACTAACAACAACAACAAACGCAAAAATATTTAGATTCAAATTAACAACAAAGGAACACTGGTCATTGGATCCACACGCGTAATGAATGGGAACCATTTTCAATGACAGCAGTAATAGCGGTCAAGGCAATTGCAAAAGAAAGGCCCCCACTTCTCTCTTTTCATTACGATTTTCCCTCATAAAACTTTGCATCATTATCTCTAACATTTTCATAAAATCACAAAGTCAATGAAAAGATGCCACCGGACTTAAGCTAAAAAAGGACCATTCATGGAAAAAAGGAGCAAAGTGGCCATTGTGCGCTCGACGGACTTAATGAATTGCGTTGCATATCACTGCTTTTTTAATTATTTTTTCTCTTGTCAAATATTCGCAACTGTTCCTCGTGACTATTTGAAGTTTGAGCATATATCGGTTTTTTTTTGTTGTAAGCATATTCTTGATGTTAGTAGATATTATTCTTCTTTTTACGCATACTAATCCGGATTTCATTCCTCTTGATGTGCCGTTTGTCAATGATAACAAACGAAGTAAAATTTTGATCATGGAAAGTATAATGACCAGGTAGGCTACTTAAGGCATTAGTTTGATTTTGAGGCGATACTTATATAAAAACTTTTTTACCCAATTTTTTGCGAGACCTTTTCGACAAAGCTTAGCAGCCCACTCTATTGAAAGACGACTGCAAGTAGACATGAAATTTTTGGCTAGATTACATTTTATAAACGGAATATATTTTTAGAATACGCTTCGATAATCTGGAACCCTCGTTATGAGACCCACTGCGATAAATTAGAATCGGTTAAAAAGCAATTTCTGCTTTTTGCGCTAAGCGACTTACCGTGAAACCCCTCAAGGATTCTTTCTCCCTACTCCTGTCGTTTTGAAAACTTATTCAGCTCCCTACGTCACAGAGTCGTAGGGAGATGGTAAGTGTGTTATTTTTAGTAAACTTATTAGAGGGGTGGAAAATAGCCCGTTTCTGCTTGGTGAATTTTATTTAATGTTCCCTTTAGACCGTTGATATAAGCACATGCAGATCGAATTTTGAAATGCATGAACCTCTTCGTTGTCTGTGAACTGATTTCAATAAGCACTGCAAAAAACATTGATACGTGTGACTCACACTTCGTAATTAAAAAAAATCTACTGACTACTTTAAATACGCAATGATTTGGCTGGGTGGCTTGGAATCACGCCCTTCCCAGTAATTTTGGGTCGGCGGCTTGGAATCACGTCTTTTCCAATCTACCACATATCGCAGCCCTACTTATTGTGTGTTAAATACACATCAGCTGCTCGAAATCACGTTCATTCCGACAGCACTAATAATCAATTCCCGTGGCTCGGGTGGGTGACTTGGAATCACGTCCTTTTCAACCTCCCAAACAACGCAGCCACTAACTAGGCGCATATATACATCAGCTGCTCGAATTATGTCCCTTCCGACAGCACTATTAATCAATTCCCGTGGCTTGGAATCACAATCCATCCCGACAACTAATTTAATAATATACATACATACATACTTTATAATATAAATTTTGTTCACCTTGTATCACCTTGAATCTCTACAGTAAATCCGTAACTATATTTTTAATCTGATTAACGTAGTTTATAAATTTGTAGTTTAATAAATAAATAAACTTTATGAAGTGATGTTCTGCAAAGTGGCTCTATATGATGTGATGTCATTATTAGCGGGGTGACGCACTTTTATTATAGTCCTAGATGATATGATACAGTATAAGTTGATGTGTACTTTGAAGTTTATGAGATCTTAAGTTGTGTGTTGTAGTAAAATTCTTTGTCGCCTAGATTGATGTAAGCTATTTGCTTGCAATA
>JARSSU010024819.1:0-34160 GCA_029619165.1 Eurosta solidaginis
AGTTAATGATAAATACCGTGTACGAATTTGTTGACGCATTTGTGCTTGGTTACTCGACGTCTCGTTCTCGGGTAGCCTACATATTGCTGTTTTTTTATTGGCTACCGGGCTAACGGTTAGCATGTTTTAAATACGTAGTCGTTGTTCATCATATTTAGTAGATACTCATCAGTTGTTTGCATCAGAGCAGATACATGTTTGATGATAGTTATTACAACTGTTTACTGTTTAAAGGTTGTTCAACGTGTTTCTCGTTGTGATATACTTTAATTCTAGCGTGAAATTGATGAAAGAACGTGTACGAATTGTTTAACGTGCATTTGTTTTGGTTACTCGACGTCCTCCGTTCTCGTGTAGCTACATATTGCGTTGGTAATTTGCTTACCGGGCTAAGGTTAGCATGCTTAAATACGTAGTCGTTTTGTTCATCATATATGAGGTAGATAACTCAGCAGTGTTTGCATCAGAGCGACAATTTGTGAGATAGTTATTAAACTGTTTACAGGTTGTCAAACGTTTGTGTTTCTCGTTGCATATCCTTTAAGTCTAGAGTTAAATTGTATAATAACGTGTACGAATTTGTTTTACACGTCTATGGTTGTTGGTTTACTCGACGTCTCTCGTGCTCGTGTTGATTTAGCCTACATATGCGTAATTGCTTACCTGTCTAGAGTTGCATGTTTAAAATACGTAGTCGTTTTGTCATCACATTAAGGAGATAACTCATCAGTTGTGTTGCATCAGAGCGACATTTTGATGATAGTTATTTAAATACTGTTAAGGTTGATCAACGTTGTTCTCGTTGTCTATCCTTAATGCTAGAGTTAATTGATAAATAACGTGTACGAATTTGTTAACGCATTTGTTTTGGTTACTCGACGTCTCCGTTCTCGTGTAGCCTACATATTGCGTAATTTGCTTACCGGGCTAAAGGTTAGCATGTTTAAAATACGTAAGTCGTTTTGTTCATCAAATTTAAGTAGATAACTCATCAGTTGTTTGCATCAGAGCGACAAATTTTTGAGATAGTTATTAAAACTGTTAAAGGTTGTCAAACGTTGTTTCTCGTTGTATATCCTTTAATTCTAGAGTTAAATTGATAAATAACGTGTACGAATTTGTTTAACGCATTTGTTTTGGTACTCTGACGTCTCCGTTCTCGTGTAGCCTACATATTGCGTAATTTGCTTACAGGGCTAAAGGTTAGCATGTTTAAAATACGTAAGTCGTTTGTTCATCAAATTTAGTAGATAACTCATCAGTTGTTTGCATCAGAGCGACAATTTTTGAGATAGTTATTAAAACTGTTTAAAGGTTGTCAAACGTGTTTCTCGTTGTATATCCTTTAATTCGAGAGTTAAATATGATAAATAACGTGTACGATTTGTTTAACGCATTTGTTTTGGTTACTCGACGTCTCGTTCTCGTGTAGGCTACAATTGCGTTTGTAATTGCTTACCGGGCTAAAGGTAGCATGCTTAAAATACGTAAGTCGTTTTGTTCAACAAATTGAGTAGATAACTCATCAGTTGTGTGCATAGAGCGACAATTTTGAGATAGTTATTAAAAACTGTTTAAAGGTTGTCAAACGTTGTTTCTCGTTGTATATCCTTAATTCTAGAGTTAAATGATAAATAACGTGTACGAATTTGTTAACGCATTTGTTTGGTTACTCGACGTCTCCGTTCTCGTGTAGCCTACATATGCGTAATTTGCTTACCGCGCTAAAGGTTAGCATGCTTAAAATAACGTAAGTCGTTTTGTTCATCAAATTTAAGTAGATACTCATCAGTTGTTTGCATCAGAGCGAAATTTTTGAGATAGTTATTAAAAACTGTTTGTTTAAAGGTTGTCAAACGTTGTGTTCTCGTTGTATATCCTTTAATTCTAGAGTTAATTGATAAATAACGTGTACGAATTTGTTTAACGCATTTGTTGGTTACTCGACGTTCGTTCGTGTAGCCTACATATTGCGTATTTTGCTTACCGGGCTAAAGGTAGCATGTTTAAAATACGTAAGTCGTTTGTTCAACAAATTTAAGTAGATAACTCATCAGTTGTTGCATCAGAGCGACAATTTTTGAGATAGTTATTAAAACTGTTTAAAGGTGTCAAACGTTGTTTCTCGTTTGTATATCTTTAATTCTAGAGTTAAATTGATAAATAAGTGTACGAATTTGTGTTTAACGCATTTGTTTTGTTACTCGACGTCTCCGTTCTCGTGTAGCCTACATATTGCGTAATTTGCTTACCGGGCTAAAGGTTAGCATGTTGAAAATACCGTAAGTCGTTTTGTTCAGCAAATTAAGTAGATAACTCATCAGTTGTTTGCATCAGAGCGACAATTTGTGATGATATTATTAAAACTGTTTAAAGGTTGTCAAACGTTGTTTCTCGTTGTATATCTTTAATTCTAGAGTTAAATGATAAATAACGTGTACGAATTGTTTAACGCATTTGTTTTGTGTTACTCGACGTTCTCCGTCTCGTGTAGCCTACATATGCGTAATTTGCTACCGGGCTAAAGGTTAGCATGTTTAAAATACGTAAGTCGTTTGCTCCAACAAATTGAGTAGATAACTCATCAGTTGTTTGCATCAGAGCGACAATTTTGAGATAGTTATTAAAACGTTTAAGGTTGTCAAACGTTGTTTCTCGTTGTATATCCTTTAATTCTAGAGTTAAATTGATAAATAACGTGTACGAATTTGTTTAACGCATTTGTTTGGTTACTCGACGTCTCCGTCTCGTGTGTAGCCTACATATGCGTTAATTTGCTTACGGGTAAGTTAGCATGGTTTAAAATACGTAAGTCGTTTTGTTCAACAAATTTAAGTAGATAATCATCAGTTGTTGCATCAGAGCGACAATTTTTGAGATAGTTATTAAAACTGTTTAAAGGTGTCAAACGTTGTTTCTCGTTGTATATCTTTATTCTAGAGTTAAATTGATAAATAACGTGTACGAATTTGTTTAACGCATTTGTTTGGTTACTCGACGTCTCCGTCCCGTGTAGCCTACATATTGCGTAATTTGCTTACCGGGCTAAAGGTTAGCATGTTAAAATACGTAAGTCGTTTTGTTCATCAAATTAAGTAGATAACTCATCAGTTGTTTGCATCAGAGCGATAATTTTTGAGATAGTTATTAAAACATGTTAAAGGTTGTCAAACGTTGTTTCTCGTTGTATATCTTTAATTCTAGAGTTAATTGATAAATAAACGTGTACGAATGTGTTTATGCATTTGTTTTGGTTACTCGACGTCTCCGTTCTCGTTGTAGCCTACATATTGCGTTTTTTTTTAATTGCTTACCGGGCTAAAGGTTAGCATGTTTAAAATACGTAAGTCGTTTTGTTCAACAAATTAAGTAGATAATCATCAGTTGTTTGCATCAGAGCGATAATTTGTGAGATAGTTATTAAAACTGTTTAAAGGTTGTCAAACGTTGTTTCTCGTTGTATATCCTTTAATTCTAGAGTTAATTGATAAAATAAGTGTACGAATTTGTTTAACGCATTTGTTTTGGTTTACTCGACCGTCTCCGTTCTCGTGTAGCCTACATATTGCGGTAATTTGCTTACCGGGCTAAAGGTTAGCATGCTTAAAATACGTAAGTCGTTTTGTTCATCAAATTTAAGTAGATAACTCATCAGTTGTTTGCATCAGAGCGACAATTTTTGAGATAGTTATTAAAACTGTTTAAAGGTTGTCAAACGTTGTTCTCGTTGTATATCCTTAATTCTAGAGTTAAATTGATAAATAACGTGTATACGAATTTGTTTAACGCATTTGTTTTGGTTACTCGACGTCTCCGTTCTCGTGTAGCCTACATATTGCGTAATTTGCTTACCGGGCTAAAGGTTAGCATGTTTAAAATACGTAAGTCGTTTGTTCAACAAATTTAAGTAGATAACTCATCAGTTGTTTGCATCAGAGCGACAAATTTTGAGATAGTTATTAAAACTGTTAAAGGTTGTCAAACGTTGTTTCTCGTTGTATATCCTTAATTCTAGAGTTAAATTTGATAAATAACTGTGTACGAATTGTTTAACGCATTTGTTTGGTTACTCGACGTCTCCGTTCTCGTGTAGCCTACATATTGCGTACTGTTGCTTCACCGGCTAAAGGTTAGCATGCTTAAATACGTAAGTCGTTTTTGTCAACAAATTTGAGTAGATAACTCATCAGTTGTTTGCATCAGAGCGACATTTTGAGATAGTTATTAAAACTGTTTAAAGGTTGTCAAACGTTGTTTCTCGTTGTATATCCTTTAATTCTAGAGTTTAAATTGATAAATAACGTGTACGAATTTGTTTAACGCATTGTTTTGGTTACTCGACGTCTCCGTTCTCGTGTAGCCTACATATTGCGTTTTTTTTAATTGCTTACCGGGCTAAAGGTTAGCATGCTTAAAATACGTAAGTCGTTTTGTTCAACAAATTTGAGTAGATAACTCATCAGTTGTTGCATCAGAGCGACAATTTTGAGATAGTTATTAAAACTGTTTAAAGGTTGTCAAACGTTGTTTCTCGTTGTATATCCTTTAATTCTAGAGTTAAATTGATAAATAACGTGCACGAATTTGTTTAACGCATGTTGTTTTGGTTACTCGACGTCTTCCGTTCTCGTGTAGCCTACATATTGCGTTTTTTTTTAATTTGCTACCGGGCTAAAGGTTAGCATGTTTAAAATACGTAAGTCGTTTTGTTCATCAAATTAAGTAGATAACTCATCAGTTGTTTGCATCAGAGCGATCAATTTTGAGATAGTTATTAAAACTGTTTAAAGGTTGTCAAACGTTGTTTCTCGTTGTATATCCTTTAATTCTAGAGTTAAATTGATAAATAACGTGTACGAATTTGTTTAACGCATTTGTTTTGGTTACTCGACGTCTCCGTTCTCGTGTAGCCTACATATTGCGTTTTTTTTTAATTGCTTACCGGGCTAAAGGTTAGCATGTTTAAAATACGTAAGTCGTTTTGTTCATCAAATTTAGTAGATAACTCATCAGTTGTTTGCATCAGAGCGACAATTTTTGAGATAGTTATTAAAACTGTTTAAAGGTTGTCAAACGTTGTTTCTCGTTGTATATCCTTTAATTCTAGAGTTTAAATTGATAAATAACGTGTACGAATTTGTTTAACGCATTTGTTTTGGTTACTCGACGTCTCCGTTCTCGTGTAGCCTACATATTGCGTAATTTGCTTACCGGGCTAAAGGTTAGCATGCTTAAAATACGTAAGTCGTTTTGTTCAAACAAATTAAGTAGATAACTCATCAGTTGTTTGCATCAGAGCGACAATTTTTGAGATAGTTATTAAAACTGTTTTAAAGGTTGTCAAACGTTGTTTCTCGTTGTATATCCTTTAATTCTAGAGTTAAATTGATAAATAACGTGTACGAATTTGTTTAACGCATTTGTTTTGGTTACTCGACGTCTCCGTTCTCGTGTAGCCTACATATTGCGTTTTTTTTTAATTTGCTTACCGGGCTAAAGGTTAGCATGCTTAAAATACGTAAGTCGTTTGTTCAACAAATTTAAGTAGATAACTCATCAGTTGTTTGCATCAGAGCGACAATTTTTGAGATAGTTATTAAAACTGTTTAAAGGTTGTCAAACGTTGTTTCTCGTTGTATATCCTTTAATTCTAGAGTTAAATTGATAAATAACGTGTACGAATTTGTTTAACGCATTTGTTTTGGTTACTCGACGTCTCCGTTCTCGTGTAGCCTACATATTGCGTTTTTTTTTAATTGCTTACGGGCTAAAGGTTAGCATGCTTAAAATACGTAAGTCGTTTTGTTCAACAAATTTAAGTAGATAACTCATCAGTTGTTTGCATTCAGAGCGACAATTTTTGAGATAGTTATTAAAACTGTTTAAAGGTTGTCAAACGTTGTTTCTCGTTGTATTCCTTTAATTCTAGAGTTAAATTGATAAATAACGTGTACGAATTTGTTTAACGCATTTGTTTTGGTTACTCGACGTCTCCGTTCTCGTGTAGCCTACATATTGCGTTTTTTTTTAATTTGCTTACCGGGCTAAAGGTTAGCATGTTTAAAATACGTAAGTCGTTTTGTTCAACAAATTTAAGTAGATAACTCATCAGTTGTTTGCATCAGAGCGACAATTTTGAGATAGTTATTAAAACTGTTTAAAGGTTGTCAAACGTTGTTTCTCGTTGTATATCCTTTAATTCTAGAGTTAAATTGATAAATAACGTGTACGAATTTGTTTAACGCATTTGTTTTGGTTACTCGACGTCTCCGTTCTCGTGTAGCCTACATATTGCGTTTTTTTTTAATTGCTTACCGGGCTAAAGGTTAGCATGCTTAAAATACGTAAGTCGTTTTGTTCAACAAATTTAAGTAGATAACTCATCAGTTGTTTGCATCAGAGCGACAATTTTTGAGATAGTTATTAAAACTGTTTAAAGGTTGTCAAACGTTGTTTCTCGTTGTATATCCTTTAATTCTAGAGTTAAATTGATAAATAACGTGTACGAATTTGTTTAACGCATTTGTTTTGGTTACTCGACGTCTCCGTTCTCGTGTAGCCTACATATTGCGTTTTTTTTTAATTTGCTTACCGGGCTAAAGGTTAGCATGTTTAAAATACGTAAGTCGTTTTGTTCATACAAATTTAAGTAGATAAACTCATCAGTTGTTTGCATCAGAGCGATAATTTTTGAGATAGTTATTAAAACTGTTTAAAGGTTGTCAAACGTTGTTTCTCGTTGTATATCCTTAATTCTAGAGTTAAATTGATAAATAACGTGTACGAATTTGTTTAACGCATTTGTTTTGGTTACTCGACGTCTCCGTTCTCGTGTAGCCTACATATTGCGTTTTTTTTTAATTGCTACCGGGCTAAAGGTTAGCATGTTTAAAATACGTAAGTCGTTTGTTCACAAATTTAAGTAGATAACTCATCAGTTGTTTGCATCAGAGCGACAATTTTTGAGATAGTTATTAAAACTGTTTAAAGGTGTCAAACGTTGTTTCTCGTTGTATATCCTTTAATTCTAGAGTTAAATTGATAAATAACGTGTACGAATTTGTTTAACGCATTTGTTTTGGTTACTCGACGTCTCCGTTCTCGTGTAGCCTACATATTGCGTTTTTTTTTAATTTGCTTACCGGGCTAAAGGTTAGCATGTTTAAAATACGTAAGTCGTTTTGTTCAACAAATTTAAGTAGATAACTCATCAGTTGTTTGCATCAGAGCGACAATTTTTGAGATAGTTATTAAAACTGTTTAAAGGTTGTCAAACGTTGTTTCTCGTTGTATATCCTTTAATTCTAGAGTTAAATTGATAAATAACGTGTACGAATTTGTTTAACGCATTTGTTTTGGTTACTCGACGTCTCCGTTCTCGTGTAGCCTACATATTGCGTTTTTTTTTAATTTGCTTACCGGGCTAAAGGTTAGCATGTTTAAAATACGTAAGTCGTTTTGTTCATCAAATTTAAGTAGATAACTCATCAGTTGTTTGCATCAGAGCGATAATTTTGAGATAGTTATTAAAACTGTTTAAAGGTTGTCAAACGTTGTTTCTCGTTGTATATCCTTTAATTCTAGAGTTAAATTGATAAATAACGTGTACGAATTTGTTTAACGCATTTGTTTTGGTTACTCGACGTCTCCGTTCTCGTGTAGCCTACATATTGCGTTTTTTTTTAATTTGCTTACCGGGCTAAAGGTTAGCATGTTTAAAATACGTAAGTCGTTTTGTTCAACAAATTTAAGTAGATAACTCATCAGTTGTTTGCATCAGAGCGATAATTTTTGAGATAGTTATTAAAACTGTTTAAAGGTTGTCAAACGTTGTTTCTCGTTGTATATCCTTTAATTCTAGAGTTAAATTGATAAATAACGTGTACGAATTTGTTTAACGCATTTGTTTTGGTTACTCGACGTCTCCGTTCTCGTGTAGCCTACATATTGCGTTTTTTTTTAATTTGCTTACCGGGCTAAAGGTTAGCATGTTTAAAATACGTAAGTCGTTTTGTTCATCAAATTTAAGTAGATAACTCATCAGTTGTTTGCATCAGAGCGACAATTTTGAGATAGTTATTAAAACTGTTTAAAGGTTGTCAAACGTTGTTTCTCGTTGTATATCCTTTAATTCTAGAGTTAAATTGATAAATAACGTGTACGAATTTGTTTAACGCATTTGTTTTGGTTACTCGACGTCTCCGTTCTCGTGTAGCCTACATATTGCGTTTTTTTTTAATTTGCTTACCGGGCTAAAGGTTAGCATGTTTAAAATACGTAAGTCGTTTTGTTCATCAAATTTAAGTAGATAACTCATCAGTTGTTTGCATCAGAGCGACAATTTTTGAGATAGTTATTAAAACTGTTTAAAGGTTGTCAAACGTTGTTTCTCGTTGTATATCCTTTAATTCTAGAGTTAAATTGATAAATAACGTGTACGAATTTGTTTAACGCATTTGTTTTGGTTACTCGACGTCTCCGTTCTCGTGTAGCCTACATATTGCGTTTTTTTTTAATTTGCTTACCGGGCTAAAGGTTAGCATGTTTAAAATACGTAAGTCGTTTTGTTCAACAAATTTAAGTAGATAACTCATCAGTTGTTTGCATCAGAGCGACAATTTTTGAGATAGTTATTAAAACTGTTTAAAGGTTGTCAAACGTTGTTTCTCGTTGTATATCCTTTAATTCTAGAGTTAAATTGATAAATAACGTGTACGAATTTGTTTAACGCATTTGTTTTGGTTACTCGACGTCTCCGTTCTCGTGTAGCCTACATATTGCGTTTTTTTTTAATTTGCTTACCGGGCTAAAGGTTAGCATGTTTAAAATACGTAAGTCGTTTTGTTCATCAAATTTAAGTAGATAACTCATCAGTTGTTTGCATCAGAGCGACAATTTTTGAGATAGTTATTAAAACTGTTTAAAGGTTGTCAAACGTTGTTTCTCGTTGTATATCCTTTAATTCTAGAGTTAAATTGATAAATAACGTGTACGAATTTGTTTAACGCATTTGTTTTGGTTACTCGACGTCTCCGTTCTCGTGTAGCCTACATATTGCGTTTTTTTTTAATTTGCTTACCGGGCTAAAGGTTAGCATGTTTAAAATACGTAAGTCGTTTTGTTCATCAAATTTAAGTAGATAACTCATCAGTTGTTTGCATCAGAGCGACAATTTTGAGATAGTTATTAAAACTGTTTAAAGGTTGTCAAACGTTGTTTCTCGTTGTATATCCTTTAATTCTAGAGTTAAATTGATAAATAACGTGTACGAATTTGTTTAACGCATTTGTTTTGGTTACTCGACGTCTCCGTTCTCGTGTAGCCTACATATTGCGTTTTTTTTTAATTTGCTTACCGGGCTAAAGGTTAGCATGTTTAAAATACGTAAGTCGTTTTGTTCAACAAATTTAAGTAGATAACTCATCAGTTGTTTGCATCAGAGCGATAATTTTTGAGATAGTTATTAAAACTGTTTAAAGGTTGTCAAACGTTGTTTCTCGTTGTATATCCTTTAATTCTAGAGTTAAATTGATAAATAACGTGTACGAATTTGTTTAACGCATTTGTTTTGGTTACTCGACGTCTCCGTTCTCGTGTAGCCTACATATTGCGTTTTTTTTTAATTTGCTTACCGGGCTAAAGGTTAGCATGTTTAAAATACGTAAGTCGTTTTGTTCATCAAATTTAAGTAGATAACTCATCAGTTGTTTGCATCAGAGCGATAATTTTTGAGATAGTTATTAAAACTGTTTAAAGGTTGTCAAACGTTGTTTCTCGTTGTATATCCTTTAATTCTAGAGTTAAATTGATAAATAACGTGTACGAATTGTTTAACGCATTTGTTTTGGTTACTCGACGTCTCCGTTCTCGTGTAGCCTACATATTGCGTTTTTTTTTAATTTGCTTACCGGGCTAAAGGTTAGCATGTTTAAAATACGTAAGTCGTTTTGTTCATCAAATTTAAGTAGATAACTCATCAGTTGTTTGCATCAGAGCGACAATTTTTGAGATAGTTATTAAAACTGTTTAAAGGTTGTCAAACGTTGTTTCTCGTTGTATATCCTTTAATTCTAGAGTTAAATTGATAAATAACGTGTACGAATTTGTTTAACGCATTTGTTTTGGTTACTCGACGTCTCCGTTCTCGTGTAGCCTACATATTGCGTTTTTTTTTAATTTGCTTACCGGGCTAAAGGTTAGCATGTTTAAAATACGTAAGTCGTTTTGTTCATCAAATTTAAGTAGATAACTCATCAGTTGTTTGCATCAGAGCGATAATTTTTGAGATAGTTATTAAAACTGTTTAAAGGTTGTCAAACGTTGTTTCTCGTTGTATATCCTTTAATTCTAGAGTTAAATTGATAAATAACGTGTACGAATTTGTTTAACGCATTTGTTTTGGTTACTCGACGTCTCCGTTCTCGTGTAGCCTACATATTGCGTTTTTTTTTAATTTGCTTACCGGGCTAAAGGTTAGCATGTTTAAAATACGTAAGTCGTTTTGTTCATCAAATTTAAGTAGATAACTCATCAGTTGTTTGCATCAGAGCGACAATTTTTGAGATAGTTATTAAAACTGTTTAAAGGTTGTCAAACGTTGTTTCTCGTTGTATATCCTTTAATTCTAGAGTTAAATTGATAAATAACGTGTACGAATTTGTTTAACGCATTTGTTTTGGTTACTCGACGTCTCCGTTCTCGTGTAGCCTACATATTGCGTTTTTTTTTAATTTGCTTACCGGGCTAAAGGTTAGCATGTTTAAAATACGTAAGTCGTTTTGTTCATCAAATTTAAGTAGATAACTCATCAGTTGTTTGCATCAGAGCGACAATTTTTGAGATAGTTATTAAAACTGTTTAAAGGTTGTCAAACGTTGTTTCTCGTTGTATATCCTTTAATTCTAGAGTTAAATTGATAAATAACGTGTACGAATTTGTTTAACGCATTTGTTTTGGTTACTCGACGTCTCCGTTCTCGTGTAGCCTACATATTGCGTTTTTTTTTAATTTGCTTACCGGGCTAAAGGTTAGCATGTTTAAAATACGTAAGTCGTTTTGTTCATCAAATTTAAGTAGATAACTCATCAGTTGTTTGCATCAGAGCGACAATTTTGAGATAGTTATTAAAACTGTTTAAAGGTTGTCAAACGTTGTTTCTCGTTGTATATCCTTTAATTCTAGAGTTAAATTGATAAATAACGTGTACGAATTTGTTTAACGCATTTGTTTTGGTTACTCGACGTCTCCGTTCTCGTGTAGCCTACATATTGCGTTTTTTTTTAATTTGCTTACCGGGCTAAAGGTTAGCATGTTTAAAATACGTAAGTCGTTTTGTTCATCAAATTTAAGTAGATAACTCATCAGTTGTTTGCATCAGAGCGATAATTTTTGAGATAGTTATTAAAACTGTTTAAAGGTTGTCAAACGTTGTTTCTCGTTGTATATCCTTTAATTCTAGAGTTAAATTGATAAATAACGTGTACGAATTTGTTTAACGCATTTGTTTTGGTTACTCGACGTCTCCGTTCTCGTGTAGCCTACATATTGCGTTTTTTTTTAATTTGCTTACCGGGCTAAAGGTTAGCATGTTTAAAATACGTAAGTCGTTTTGTTCATCAAATTTAAGTAGATAACTCATCAGTTGTTTGCATCAGAGCGACAATTTTTGAGATAGTTATTAAAACTGTTTAAAGGTTGTCAAACGTTGTTTCTCGTTGTATATCCTTTAATTCTAGAGTTAAATTGATAAATAACGTGTACGAATTTGTTTAACGCATTTGTTTTGGTTACTCGACGTCTCCGTTCTCGTGTAGCCTACATATTGCGTTTTTTTTTAATTTGCTTACCGGGCTAAAGGTTAGCATGTTTAAAATACGTAAGTCGTTTTGTTCATCAAATTTAAGTAGATAACTCATCAGTTGTTTGCATCAGAGCGACAATTTTGAGATAGTTATTAAAACTGTTTAAAGGTTGTCAAACGTTGTTTCTCGTTGTATATCCTTTAATTCTAGAGTTAAATTGATAAATAACGTGTACGAATTTGTTTAACGCATTTGTTTTGGTTACTCGACGTCTCCGTTCTCGTGTAGCCTACATATTGCGTTTTTTTTTAATTTGCTTACCGGGCTAAAGGTTAGCATGTTTAAAATACGTAAGTCGTTTTGTTCATCAAATTTAAGTAGATAACTCATCAGTTGTTTGCATCAGAGCGACAATTTTTGAGATAGTTATTAAAACTGTTTAAAGGTTGTCAAACGTTGTTTCTCGTTGTATATCCTTTAATTCTAGAGTTAAATTGATAAATAACGTGTACGAATTTGTTTAACGCATTTGTTTTGGTTACTCGACGTCTCCGTTCTCGTGTAGCCTACATATTGCGTTTTTTTTTAATTTGCTTACCGGGCTAAAGGTTAGCATGTTTAAAATACGTAAGTCGTTTTGTTCATCAAATTTAAGTAGATAACTCATCAGTTGTTTGCATCAGAGCGACAATTTTTGAGATAGTTATTAAAACTGTTTAAAGGTTGTCAAACGTTGTTTCTCGTTGTATATCCTTTAATTCTAGAGTTAAATTGATAAATAACGTGTACGAATTTGTTTAACGCATTTGTTTTGGTTACTCGACGTCTCCGTTCTCGTGTAGCCTACATATTGCGTTTTTTTTTAATTTGCTTACCGGGCTAAAGGTTAGCATGTTTAAAATACGTAAGTCGTTTTGTTCATCAAATTTAAGTAGATAACTCATCAGTTGTTTGCATCAGAGCGACAATTTTTGAGATAGTTATTAAAACTGTTTAAAGGTTGTCAAACGTTGTTTCTCGTTGTATATCCTTTAATTCTAGAGTTAAATTGATAAATAACGTGTACGAATTTGTTTAACGCATTTGTTTTGGTTACTCGACGTCTCCGTTCTCGTGTAGCCTACATATTGCGTTTTTTTTTAATTTGCTTAC
Source organism: Eurosta solidaginis (assembly GCA_029619165.1). Lineage (NCBI taxonomy): Eukaryota > Metazoa > Arthropoda > Insecta > Diptera > Tephritidae > Eurosta > Eurosta solidaginis. The sequence continues at coordinate 12,954 of JARSSU010024819.1, forward strand.
CGGGCTAAAGGTTAGCATGTTTAAAATACGTAAGTCGTTTTGTTCATCAAATTTAAGTAGATAACTCATCAGTTGTTTGCATCAGAGCGATAATTTTTGAGATAGTTATTAAAACTGTTTAAAGGTTGTCAAACGTTGTTTCTCGTTGTATATCCTTTAATTCTAGAGTTAAATTGATAAATAACGTGTACGAATTTGTTTAACGCATTTGTTTTGGTTACTCGACGTCTCCGTTCTCGTGTAGCCTACATATTGCGTTTTTTTTTAATTTGCTTACCGGGCTAAAGGTTAGCATGTTTAAAATACGTAAGTCGTTTTGTTCATCAAATTTAAGTAGATAACTCATCAGTTGTTTGCATCAGAGCGATAATTTTTGAGATAGTTATTAAAACTGTTTAAAGGTTGTCAAACGTTGTTTCTCGTTGTATATCCTTTAATTCTAGAGTTAAATTGATAAATAACGTGTACGAATTTGTTTAACGCATTTGTTTTGGTTACTCGACGTCTCCGTTCTCGTGTAGCCTACATATTGCGTTTTTTTTTAATTTGCTTACCGGGCTAAAGGTTAGCATGTTTAAAATACGTAAGTCGTTTTGTTCATCAAATTTAAGTAGATAACTCATCAGTTGTTTGCATCAGAGCGACAATTTTTGAGATAGTTATTAAAACTGTTTAAAGGTTGTCAAACGTTGTTTCTCGTTGTATATCCTTTAATTCTAGAGTTAAATTGATAAATAACGTGTACGAATTTGTTTAACGCATTTGTTTTGGTTACTCGACGTCTCCGTTCTCGTGTAGCCTACATATTGCGTTTTTTTTTAATTTGCTTACCGGGCTAAAGGTTAGCATGTTTAAAATACGTAAGTCGTTTTGTTCATCAAATTTAAGTAGATAACTCATCAGTTGTTTGCATCAGAGCGATAATTTTTGAGATAGTTATTAAAACTGTTTAAAGGTTGTCAAACGTTGTTTCTCGTTGTATATCCTTTAATTCTAGAGTTAAATTGATAAATAACGTGTACGAATTTGTTTAACGCATTTGTTTTGGTTACTCGACGTCTCCGTTCTCGTGTAGCCTACATATTGCGTTTTTTTTTAATTTGCTTACCGGGCTAAAGGTTAGCATGTTTAAAATACGTAAGTCGTTTTGTTCATCAAATTTAAGTAGATAACTCATCAGTTGTTTGCATCAGAGCGACAATTTTTGAGATAGTTATTAAAACTGTTTAAAGGTTGTCAAACGTTGTTTCTCGTTGTATATCCTTTAATTCTAGAGTTAAATTGATAAATAACGTGTACGAATTTGTTTAACGCATTTGTTTTGGTTACTCGACGTCTCCGTTCTCGTGTAGCCTACATATTGCGTTTTTTTTTAATTTGCTTACCGGGCTAAAGGTTAGCATGTTTAAAATACGTAAGTCGTTTTGTTCATCAAATTTAAGTAGATAACTCATCAGTTGTTTGCATCAGAGCGATAATTTTTGAGATAGTTATTAAAACTGTTTAAAGGTTGTCAAACGTTGTTTCTCGTTGTATATCCTTTAATTCTAGAGTTAAATTGATAAATAACGTGTACGAATTTGTTTAACGCATTTGTTTTGGTTACTCGACGTCTCCGTTCTCGTGTAGCCTACATATTGCGTTTTTTTTTAATTTGCTTACCGGGCTAAAGGTTAGCATGTTTAAAATACGTAAGTCGTTTTGTTCATCAAATTTAAGTAGATAACTCATCAGTTGTTTGCATCAGAGCGATAATTTTTGAGATAGTTATTAAAACTGTTTAAAGGTTGTCAAACGTTGTTTCTCGTTGTATATCCTTTAATTCTAGAGTTAAATTGATAAATAACGTGTACGAATTTGTTTAACGCATTTGTTTTGGTTACTCGACGTCTCCGTTCTCGTGTAGCCTACATATTGCGTTTTTTTTTAATTTGCTTACCGGGCTAAAGGTTAGCATGTTTAAAATACGTAAGTCGTTTTGTTCATCAAATTTAAGTAGATAACTCATCAGTTGTTTGCATCAGAGCGACAATTTTTGAGATAGTTATTAAAACTGTTTAAAGGTTGTCAAACGTTGTTTCTCGTTGTATATCCTTTAATTCTAGAGTTAAATTGATAAATAACGTGTACGAATTTGTTTAACGCATTTGTTTTGGTTACTCGACGTCTCCGTTCTCGTGTAGCCTACATATTGCGTTTTTTTTTAATTTGCTTACCGGGCTAAAGGTTAGCATGTTTAAAATACGTAAGTCGTTTTGTTCATCAAATTTAAGTAGATAACTCATCAGTTGTTTGCATCAGAGCGATAATTTTTGAGATAGTTATTAAAACTGTTTAAAGGTTGTCAAACGTTGTTTCTCGTTGTATATCCTTTAATTCTAGAGTTAAATTGATAAATAACGTGTACGAATTTGTTTAACGCATTTGTTTTGGTTACTCGACGTCTCCGTTCTCGTGTAGCCTACATATTGCGTTTTTTTTTAATTTGCTTACCGGGCTAAAGGTTAGCATGTTTAAAATACGTAAGTCGTTTTGTTCATCAAATTTAAGTAGATAACTCATCAGTTGTTTGCATCAGAGCGATAATTTTTGAGATAGTTATTAAAACTGTTTAAAGGTTGTCAAACGTTGTTTCTCGTTGTATATCCTTTAATTCTAGAGTTAAATTGATAAATAACGTGTACGAATTTGTTTAACGCATTTGTTTTGGTTACTCGACGTCTCCGTTCTCGTGTAGCCTACATATTGCGTTTTTTTTTAATTTGCTTACCGGGCTAAAGGTTAGCATGTTTAAAATACGTAAGTCGTTTTGTTCATCAAATTTAAGTAGATAACTCATCAGTTGTTTGCATCAGAGCGATAATTTTTGAGATAGTTATTAAAACTGTTTAAAGGTTGTCAAACGTTGTTTCTCGTTGTATATCCTTTAATTCTAGAGTTAAATTGATAAATAACGTGTACGAATTTGTTTAACGCATTTGTTTTGGTTACTCGACGTCTCCGTTCTCGTGTAGCCTACATATTGCGTTTTTTTTTAATTTGCTTACCGGGCTAAAGGTTAGCATGTTTAAAATACGTAAGTCGTTTTGTTCATCAAATTTAAGTAGATAACTCATCAGTTGTTTGCATCAGAGCGACAATTTTTGAGATAGTTATTAAAACTGTTTAAAGGTTGTCAAACGTTGTTTCTCGTTGTATATCCTTTAATTCTAGAGTTAAATTGATAAATAACGTGTACGAATTTGTTTAACGCATTTGTTTTGGTTACTCGACGTCTCCGTTCTCGTGTAGCCTACATATTGCGTTTTTTTTTAATTTGCTTACCGGGCTAAAGGTTAGCATGTTTAAAATACGTAAGTCGTTTTGTTCATCAAATTTAAGTAGATAACTCATCAGTTGTTTGCATCAGAGCGATAATTTTTGAGATAGTTATTAAAACTGTTTAAAGGTTGTCAAACGTTGTTTCTCGTTGTATATCCTTTAATTCTAGAGTTAAATTGATAAATAACGTGTACGAATTTGTTTAACGCATTTGTTTTGGTTACTCGACGTCTCCGTTCTCGTGTAGCCTACATATTGCGTTTTTTTTTAATTTGCTTACCGGGCTAAAGGTTAGCATGTTTAAAATACGTAAGTCGTTTTGTTCATCAAATTTAAGTAGATAACTCATCAGTTGTTTGCATCAGAGCGATAATTTTTGAGATAGTTATTAAAACTGTTTAAAGGTTGTCAAACGTTGTTTCTCGTTGTATATCCTTTAATTCTAGAGTTAAATTGATAAATAACGTGTACGAATTTGTTTAACGCATTTGTTTTGGTTACTCGACGTCTCCGTTCTCGTGTAGCCTACATATTGCGTTTTTTTTTAATTTGCTTACCGGGCTAAAGGTTAGCATGTTTAAAATACGTAAGTCGTTTTGTTCATCAAATTTAAGTAGATAACTCATCAGTTGTTTGCATCAGAGCGATAATTTTTGAGATAGTTATTAAAACTGTTTAAAGGTTGTCAAACGTTGTTTCTCGTTGTATATCCTTTAATTCTAGAGTTAAATTGATAAATAACGTGTACGAATTTGTTTAACGCATTTGTTTTGGTTACTCGACGTCTCCGTTCTCGTGTAGCCTACATATTGCGTTTTTTTTTAATTTGCTTACCGGGCTAAAGGTTAGCATGTTTAAAATACGTAAGTCGTTTTGTTCATCAAATTTAAGTAGATAACTCATCAGTTGTTTGCATCAGAGCGATAATTTTTGAGATAGTTATTAAAACTGTTTAAAGGTTGTCAAACGTTGTTTCTCGTTGTATATCCTTTAATTCTAGAGTTAAATTGATAAATAACGTGTACGAATTTGTTTAACGCATTTGTTTTGGTTACTCGACGTCTCCGTTCTCGTGTAGCCTACATATTGCGTTTTTTTTTAATTTGCTTACCGGGCTAAAGGTTAGCATGTTTAAAATACGTAAGTCGTTTTGTTCATCAAATTTAAGTAGATAACTCATCAGTTGTTTGCATCAGAGCGATAATTTTTGAGATAGTTATTAAAACTGTTTAAAGGTTGTCAAACGTTGTTTCTCGTTGTATATCCTTTAATTCTAGAGTTAAATTGATAAATAACGTGTACGAATTTGTTTAACGCATTTGTTTTGGTTACTCGACGTCTCCGTTCTCGTGTAGCCTACATATTGCGTTTTTTTTTAATTTGCTTACCGGGCTAAAGGTTAGCATGTTTAAAATACGTAAGTCGTTTTGTTCATCAAATTTAAGTAGATAACTCATCAGTTGTTTGCATCAGAGCGATAATTTTTGAGATAGTTATTAAAACTGTTTAAAGGTTGTCAAACGTTGTTTCTCGTTGTATATCCTTTAATTCTAGAGTTAAATTGATAAATAACGTGTACGAATTTGTTTAACGCATTTGTTTTGGTTACTCGACGTCTCCGTTCTCGTGTAGCCTACATATTGCGTTTTTTTTTAATTTGCTTACCGGGCTAAAGGTTAGCATGTTTAAAATACGTAAGTCGTTTTGTTCATCAAATTTAAGTAGATAACTCATCAGTTGTTTGCATCAGAGCGATAATTTTTGAGATAGTTATTAAAACTGTTTAAAGGTTGTCAAACGTTGTTTCTCGTTGTATATCCTTTAATTCTAGAGTTAAATTGATAAATAACGTGTACGAATTTGTTTAACGCATTTGTTTTGGTTACTCGACGTCTCCGTTCTCGTGTAGCCTACATATTGCGTTTTTTTTTAATTTGCTTACCGGGCTAAAGGTTAGCATGTTTAAAATACGTAAGTCGTTTTGTTCATCAAATTTAAGTAGATAACTCATCAGTTGTTTGCATCAGAGCGATAATTTTTGAGATAGTTATTAAAACTGTTTAAAGGTTGTCAAACGTTGTTTCTCGTTGTATATCCTTTAATTCTAGAGTTAAATTGATAAATAACGTGTACGAATTTGTTTAACGCATTTGTTTTGGTTACTCGACGTCTCCGTTCTCGTGTAGCCTACATATTGCGTTTTTTTTTAATTTGCTTACCGGGCTAAAGGTTAGCATGTTTAAAATACGTAAGTCGTTTTGTTCATCAAATTTAAGTAGATAACTCATCAGTTGTTTGCATCAGAGCGATAATTTTTGAGATAGTTATTAAAACTGTTTAAAGGTTGTCAAACGTTGTTTCTCGTTGTATATCCTTTAATTCTAGAGTTAAATTGATAAATAACGTGTACGAATTTGTTTAACGCATTTGTTTTGGTTACTCGACGTCTCCGTTCTCGTGTAGCCTACATATTGCGTTTTTTTTTAATTTGCTTACCGGGCTAAAGGTTAGCATGTTTAAAATACGTAAGTCGTTTTGTTCATCAAATTTAAGTAGATAACTCATCAGTTGTTTGCATCAGAGCGACAATTTTTGAGATAGTTATTAAAACTGTTTAAAGGTTGTCAAACGTTGTTTCTCGTTGTATATCCTTTAATTCTAGAGTTAAATTGATAAATAACGTGTACGAATTTGTTTAACGCATTTGTTTTGGTTACTCGACGTCTCCGTTCTCGTGTAGCCTACATATTGCGTTTTTTTTTAATTTGCTTACCGGGCTAAAGGTTAGCATGTTTAAAATACGTAAGTCGTTTTGTTCATCAAATTTAAGTAGATAACTCATCAGTTGTTTGCATCAGAGCGATAATTTTTGAGATAGTTATTAAAACTGTTTAAAGGTTGTCAAACGTTGTTTCTCGTTGTATATCCTTTAATTCTAGAGTTAAATTGATAAATAACGTGTACGAATTTGTTTAACGCATTTGTTTTGGTTACTCGACGTCTCCGTTCTCGTGTAGCCTACATATTGCGTTTTTTTTTAATTTGCTTACCGGGCTAAAGGTTAGCATGTTTAAAATACGTAAGTCGTTTTGTTCATCAAATTTAAGTAGATAACTCATCAGTTGTTTGCATCAGAGCGATAATTTTTGAGATAGTTATTAAAACTGTTTAAAGGTTGTCAAACGTTGTTTCTCGTTGTATATCCTTTAATTCTAGAGTTAAATTGATAAATAACGTGTACGAATTTGTTTAACGCATTTGTTTTGGTTACTCGACGTCTCCGTTCTCGTGTAGCCTACATATTGCGTTTTTTTTTAATTTGCTTACCGGGCTAAAGGTTAGCATGTTTAAAATACGTAAGTCGTTTTGTTCATCAAATTTAAGTAGATAACTCATCAGTTGTTTGCATCAGAGCGATAATTTTTGAGATAGTTATTAAAACTGTTTAAAGGTTGTCAAACGTTGTTTCTCGTTGTATATCCTTTAATTCTAGAGTTAAATTGATAAATAACGTGTACGAATTTGTTTAACGCATTTGTTTTGGTTACTCGACGTCTCCGTTCTCGTGTAGCCTACATATTGCGTTTTTTTTTAATTTGCTTACCGGGCTAAAGGTTAGCATGTTTAAAATACGTAAGTCGTTTTGTTCATCAAATTTAAGTAGATAACTCATCAGTTGTTTGCATCAGAGCGACAATTTTTGAGATAGTTATTAAAACTGTTTAAAGGTTGTCAAACGTTGTTTCTCGTTGTATATCCTTTAATTCTAGAGTTAAATTGATAAATAACGTGTACGAATTTGTTTAACGCATTTGTTTTGGTTACTCGACGTCTCCGTTCTCGTGTAGCCTACATATTGCGTTTTTTTTTAATTTGCTTACCGGGCTAAAGGTTAGCATGTTTAAAATACGTAAGTCGTTTTGTTCATCAAATTTAAGTAGATAACTCATCAGTTGTTTGCATCAGAGCGACAATTTTTGAGATAGTTATTAAAACTGTTTAAAGGTTGTCAAACGTTGTTTCTCGTTGTATATCCTTTAATTCTAGAGTTAAATTGATAAATAACGTGTACGAATTTGTTTAACGCATTTGTTTTGGTTACTCGACGTCTCCGTTCTCGTGTAGCCTACATATTGCGTTTTTTTTTAATTTGCTTACCGGGCTAAAGGTTAGCATGTTTAAAATACGTAAGTCGTTTTGTTCATCAAATTTAAGTAGATAACTCATCAGTTGTTTGCATCAGAGCGATAATTTTTGAGATAGTTATTAAAACTGTTTAAAGGTTGTCAAACGTTGTTTCTCGTTGTATATCCTTTAATTCTAGAGTTAAATTGATAAATAACGTGTACGAATTTGTTTAACGCATTTGTTTTGGTTACTCGACGTCTCCGTTCTCGTGTAGCCTACATATTGCGTTTTTTTTTAATTTGCTTACCGGGCTAAAGGTTAGCATGTTTAAAATACGTAAGTCGTTTTGTTCATCAAATTTAAGTAGATAACTCATCAGTTGTTTGCATCAGAGCGATAATTTTTGAGATAGTTATTAAAACTGTTTAAAGGTTGTCAAACGTTGTTTCTCGTTGTATATCCTTTAATTCTAGAGTTAAATTGATAAATAACGTGTACGAATTTGTTTAACGCATTTGTTTTGGTTACTCGACGTCTCCGTTCTCGTGTAGCCTACATATTGCGTTTTTTTTTAATTTGCTTACCGGGCTAAAGGTTAGCATGTTTAAAATACGTAAGTCGTTTTGTTCATCAAATTTAAGTAGATAACTCATCAGTTGTTTGCATCAGAGCGACAATTTTTGAGATAGTTATTAAAACTGTTTAAAGGTTGTCAAACGTTGTTTCTCGTTGTATATCCTTTAATTCTAGAGTTAAATTGATAAATAACGTGTACGAATTTGTTTAACGCATTTGTTTTGGTTACTCGACGTCTCCGTTCTCGTGTAGCCTACATATTGCGTTTTTTTTTAATTTGCTTACCGGGCTAAAGGTTAGCATGTTTAAAATACGTAAGTCGTTTTGTTCATCAAATTTAAGTAGATAACTCATCAGTTGTTTGCATCAGAGCGACAATTTTTGAGATAGTTATTAAAACTGTTTAAAGGTTGTCAAACGTTGTTTCTCGTTGTATATCCTTTAATTCTAGAGTTAAATTGATAAATAACGTGTACGAATTTGTTTAACGCATTTGTTTTGGTTACTCGACGTCTCCGTTCTCGTGTAGCCTACATATTGCGTTTTTTTTTAATTTGCTTACCGGGCTAAAGGTTAGCATGTTTAAAATACGTAAGTCGTTTTGTTCATCAAATTTAAGTAGATAACTCATCAGTTGTTTGCATCAGAGCGACAATTTTTGAGATAGTTATTAAAACTGTTTAAAGGTTGTCAAACGTTGTTTCTCGTTGTATATCCTTTAATTCTAGAGTTAAATTGATAAATAACGTGTACGAATTTGTTTAACGCATTTGTTTTGGTTACTCGACGTCTCCGTTCTCGTGTAGCCTACATATTGCGTTTTTTTTTAATTTGCTTACCGGGCTAAAGGTTAGCATGTTTAAAATACGTAAGTCGTTTTGTTCATCAAATTTAAGTAGATAACTCATCAGTTGTTTGCATCAGAGCGATAATTTTTGAGATAGTTATTAAAACTGTTTAAAGGTTGTCAAACGTTGTTTCTCGTTGTATATCCTTTAATTCTAGAGTTAAATTGATAAATAACGTGTACGAATTTGTTTAACGCATTTGTTTTGGTTACTCGACGTCTCCGTTCTCGTGTAGCCTACATATTGCGTTTTTTTTTAATTTGCTTACCGGGCTAAAGGTTAGCATGTTTAAAATACGTAAGTCGTTTTGTTCATCAAATTTAAGTAGATAACTCATCAGTTGTTTGCATCAGAGCGATAATTTTTGAGATAGTTATTAAAACTGTTTAAAGGTTGTCAAACGTTGTTTCTCGTTGTATATCCTTTAATTCTAGAGTTAAATTGATAAATAACGTGTACGAATTTGTTTAACGCATTTGTTTTGGTTACTCGACGTCTCCGTTCTCGTGTAGCCTACATATTGCGTTTTTTTTTAATTTGCTTACCGGGCTAAAGGTTAGCATGTTTAAAATACGTAAGTCGTTTTGTTCATCAAATTTAAGTAGATAACTCATCAGTTGTTTGCATCAGAGCGATAATTTTTGAGATAGTTATTAAAACTGTTTAAAGGTTGTCAAACGTTGTTTCTCGTTGTATATCCTTTAATTCTAGAGTTAAATTGATAAATAACGTGTACGAATTTGTTTAACGCATTTGTTTTGGTTACTCGACGTCTCCGTTCTCGTGTAGCCTACATATTGCGTTTTTTTTTAATTTGCTTACCGGGCTAAAGGTTAGCATGTTTAAAATACGTAAGTCGTTTTGTTCATCAAATTTAAGTAGATAACTCATCAGTTGTTTGCATCAGAGCGATAATTTTTGAGATAGTTATTAAAACTGTTTAAAGGTTGTCAAACGTTGTTTCTCGTTGTATATCCTTTAATTCTAGAGTTAAATTGATAAATAACGTGTACGAATTTGTTTAACGCATTTGTTTTGGTTACTCGACGTCTCCGTTCTCGTGTAGCCTACATATTGCGTTTTTTTTTAATTTGCTTACCGGGCTAAAGGTTAGCATGTTTAAAATACGTAAGTCGTTTTGTTCATCAAATTTAAGTAGATAACTCATCAGTTGTTTGCATCAGAGCGACAATTTTTGAGATAGTTATTAAAACTGTTTAAAGGTTGTCAAACGTTGTTTCTCGTTGTATATCCTTTAATTCTAGAGTTAAATTGATAAATAACGTGTACGAATTTGTTTAACGCATTTGTTTTGGTTACTCGACGTCTCCGTTCTCGTGTAGCCTACATATTGCGTTTTTTTTTAATTTGCTTACCGGGCTAAAGGTTAGCATGTTTAAAATACGTAAGTCGTTTTGTTCATCAAATTTAAGTAGATAACTCATCAGTTGTTTGCATCAGAGCGATAATTTTTGAGATAGTTATTAAAACTGTTTAAAGGTTGTCAAACGTTGTTTCTCGTTGTATATCCTTTAATTCTAGAGTTAAATTGATAAATAACGTGTACGAATTTGTTTAACGCATTTGTTTTGGTTACTCGACGTCTCCGTTCTCGTGTAGCCTACATATTGCGTTTTTTTTTAATTTGCTTACCGGGCTAAAGGTTAGCATGTTTAAAATACGTAAGTCGTTTTGTTCATCAAATTTAAGTAGATAACTCATCAGTTGTTTGCATCAGAGCGATAATTTTTGAGATAGTTATTAAAACTGTTTAAAGGTTGTCAAACGTTGTTTCTCGTTGTATATCCTTTAATTCTAGAGTTAAATTGATAAATAACGTGTACGAATTTGTTTAACGCATTTGTTTTGGTTACTCGACGTCTCCGTTCTCGTGTAGCCTACATATTGCGTTTTTTTTTAATTTGCTTACCGGGCTAAAGGTTAGCATGTTTAAAATACGTAAGTCGTTTTGTTCATCAAATTTAAGTAGATAACTCATCAGTTGTTTGCATCAGAGCGACAATTTTTGAGATAGTTATTAAAACTGTTTAAAGGTTGTCAAACGTTGTTTCTCGTTGTATATCCTTTAATTCTAGAGTTAAATTGATAAATAACGTGTACGAATTTGTTTAACGCATTTGTTTTGGTTACTCGACGTCTCCGTTCTCGTGTAGCCTACATATTGCGTTTTTTTTTAATTTGCTTACCGGGCTAAAGGTTAGCATGTTTAAAATACGTAAGTCGTTTTGTTCATCAAATTTAAGTAGATAACTCATCAGTTGTTTGCATCAGAGCGACAATTTTGAGATAGTTATTAAAACTGTTTAAAGGTTGTCAAACGTTGTTTCTCGTTGTATATCCTTTAATTCTAGAGTTAAATTGATAAATAACGTGTACGAATTTGTTTAACGCATTTGTTTTGGTTACTCGACGTCTCCGTTCTCGTGTAGCCTACATATTGCGTTTTTTTTTAATTTGCTTACCGGGCTAAAGGTTAGCATGTTTAAAATACGTAAGTCGTTTTGTTCATCAAATTTAAGTAGATAACTCATCAGTTGTTTGCATCAGAGCGATAATTTTTGAGATAGTTATTAAAACTGTTTAAAGGTTGTCAAACGTTGTTTCTCGTTGTATATCCTTTAATTCTAGAGTTAAATTGATAAATAACGTGTACGAATTTGTTTAACGCATTTGTTTTGGTTACTCGACGTCTCCGTTCTCGTGTAGCCTACATATTGCGTTTTTTTTTAATTTGCTTACCGGGCTAAAGGTTAGCATGTTTAAAATACGTAAGTCGTTTTGTTCATCAAATTTAAGTAGATAACTCATCAGTTGTTTGCATCAGAGCGACAATTTTTGAGATAGTTATTAAAACTGTTTAAAGGTTGTCAAACGTTGTTTCTCGTTGTATATCCTTTAATTCTAGAGTTAAATTGATAAATAACGTGTACGAATTTGTTTAACGCATTTGTTTTGGTTACTCGACGTCTCCGTTCTCGTGTAGCCTACATATTGCGTTTTTTTTTAATTTGCTTACCGGGCTAAAGGTTAGCATGTTTAAAATACGTAAGTCGTTTTGTTCATCAAATTTAAGTAGATAACTCATCAGTTGTTTGCATCAGAGCGACAATTTTTGAGATAGTTATTAAAACTGTTTAAAGGTTGTCAAACGTTGTTTCTCGTTGTATATCCTTTAATTCTAGAGTTAAATTGATAAATAACGTGTACGAATTTGTTTAACGCATTTGTTTTGGTTACTCGACGTCTCCGTTCTCGTGTAGCCTACATATTGCGTTTTTTTTTAATTTGCTTACCGGGCTAAAGGTTAGCATGTTTAAAATACGTAAGTCGTTTTGTTCATCAAATTTAAGTAGATAACTCATCAGTTGTTTGCATCAGAGCGATAATTTTGAGATAGTTATTAAAACTGTTTAAAGGTTGTCAAACGTTGTTTCTCGTTGTATATCCTTTAATTCTAGAGTTAAATTGATAAATAACGTGTACGAATTTGTTTAACGCATTTGTTTTGGTTACTCGACGTCTCCGTTCTCGTGTAGCCTACATATTGCGTTTTTTTTTAATTTGCTTACCGGGCTAAAGGTTAGCATGTTTAAAATACGTAAGTCGTTTTGTTCATCAAATTTAAGTAGATAACTCATCAGTTGTTTGCATCAGAGCGATAATTTTTGAGATAGTTATTAAAAACTGTTTAAAGGTTGTCAAACGTTGTTTCTCGTTGTATATCCTTTAATTCTAGAGTTAAATTGATAAATAACGTGTACGAATTTGTTTAACGCATTTGTTTTGGTTACTCGACGTCTCCGTTCTCGTGTAGCCTACATATTGCGTTTTTTTTTAATTTGCTTACCGGGCTAAAGGTTAGCATGTTTAAAATACGTAAGTCGTTTTGTTCATCAAATTTAAGTAGATAACTCATCAGTTGTTTGCATCAGAGCGACAATTTTTGAGATAGTTATTAAAACTGTTTAAAGGTTGTCAAACGTTGTTTCTCGTTGTATATCCTTTAATTCTAGAGTTAAATTGATAAATAACGTGTACGAATTTGTTTAACGCATTTGTTTTGGTTACTCGACGTCTCCGTTCTCGTGTAGCCTACATATTGCGTTTTTTTTTAATTTGCTTACCGGGCTAAAGGTTAGCATGTTTAAAATACGTAAGTCGTTTTGTTCATCAAATTTAAGTAGATAACTCATCAGTTGTTTGCATCAGAGCGACAATTTTTGAGATAGTTATTAAAACTGTTTAAAGGTTGTCAAACGTTGTTTCTCGTTGTATATCCTTTAATTCTAGAGTTAAATTGATAAATAACGTGTACGAATTTGTTTAACGCATTTGTTTTGGTTACTCGACGTCTCCGTTCTCGTGTAGCCTACATATTGCGTTTTTTTTTAATTTGCTTACCGGGCTAAAGGTTAGCATGTTTAAAATACGTAAGTCGTTTTGTTCATCAAATTTAAGTAGATAACTCATCAGTTGTTTGCATCAGAGCGACAATTTTTGAGATAGTTATTAAAACTGTTTAAAGGTTGTCAAACGTTGTTTCTCGTTGTATATCCTTTAATTCTAGAGTTAAATTGATAAATAACGTGTACGAATTTGTTTAACGCATTTGTTTTGGTTACTCGACGTCTCCGTTCTCGTGTAGCCTACATATTGCGTTTTTTTTTAATTTGCTTACCGGGCTAAAGGTTAGCATGTTTAAAATACGTAAGTCGTTTTGTTCATCAAATTTAAGTAGATAACTCATCAGTTGTTTGCATCAGAGCGACAATTTTTGAGATAGTTATTAAAACTGTTTAAAGGTTGTCAAACGTTGTTTCTCGTTGTATATCCTTTAATTCTAGAGTTAAATTGATAAATAACGTGTACGAATTTGTTTAACGCATTTGTTTTGGTTACTCGACGTCTCCGTTCTCGTGTAGCCTACATATTGCGTTTTTTTTTAATTTGCTTACCGGGCTAAAGGTTAGCATGTTTAAAATACGTAAGTCGTTTTGTTCATCAAATTTAAGTAGATAACTCATCAGTTGTTTGCATCAGAGCGACAATTTTTGAGATAGTTATTAAAACTGTTTAAAGGTTGTCAAACGTTGTTTCTCGTTGTATATCCTTTAATTCTAGAGTTAAATTGATAAATAACGTGTACGAATTTGTTTAACGCATTTGTTTTGGTTACTCGACGTCTCCGTTCTCGTGTAGCCTACATATTGCGTTTTTTTTTAATTTGCTTACCGGGCTAAAGGTTAGCATGTTTAAAATACGTAAGTCGTTTTGTTCATCAAATTTAAGTAGATAACTCATCAGTTGTTTGCATCAGAGCGATAATTTTTGAGATAGTTATTAAAACTGTTTAAAGGTTGTCAAACGTTGTTTCTCGTTGTATATCCTTTAATTCTAGAGTTAAATTGATAAATAACGTGTACGAATTTGTTTAACGCATTTGTTTTGGTTACTCGACGTCTCCGTTCTCGTGTAGCCTACATATTGCGTTTTTTTTTAATTTGCTTACCGGGCTAAAGGTTAGCATGTTTAAAATACGTAAGTCGTTTTGTTCATCAAATTTAAGTAGATAACTCATCAGTTGTTTGCATCAGAGCGATAATTTTGAGATAGTTATTAAAACTGTTTAAAGGTTGTCAAACGTTGTTTCTCGTTGTATATCCTTTAATTCTAGAGTTAAATTGATAAATAACGTGTACGAATTTGTTTAACGCATTTGTTTTGGTTACTCGACGTCTCCGTTCTCGTGTAGCCTACATATTGCGTTTTTTTTTAATTTGCTTACCGGGCTAAAGGTTAGCATGTTTAAAATACGTAAGTCGTTTTGTTCATCAAATTTAAGTAGATAACTCATCAGTTGTTTGCATCAGAGCGATAATTTTTGAGATAGTTATTAAAACTGTTTAAAGGTTGTCAAACGTTGTTTCTCGTTGTATATCCTTTAATTCTAGAGTTAAATTGATAAATAACGTGTACGAATTTGTTTAACGCATTTGTTTTGGTTACTCGACGTCTCCGTTCTCGTGTAGCCTACATATTGCGTTTTTTTTTAATTTGCTTACCGGGCTAAAGGTTAGCATGTTTAAAATACGTAAGTCGTTTTGTTCATCAAATTTAAGTAGATAACTCATCAGTTGTTTGCATCAGAGCGACAATTTTTGAGATAGTTATTAAAACTGTTTAAAGGTTGTCAAACGTTGTTTCTCGTTGTATATCCTTTAATTCTAGAGTTAAATTGATAAATAACGTGTACGAATTTGTTTAACGCATTTGTTTTGGTTACTCGACGTCTCCGTTCTCGTGTAGCCTACATATTGCGTTTTTTTTTAATTTGCTTACCGGGCTAAAGGTTAGCATGTTTAAAATACGTAAGTCGTTTTGTTCATCAAATTTAAGTAGATAACTCATCAGTTGTTTGCATCAGAGCGATAATTTTTGAGATAGTTATTAAAACTGTTTAAAGGTTGTCAAACGTTGTTTCTCGTTGTATATCCTTTAATTCTAGAGTTAAATTGATAAATAACGTGTACGAATTTGTTTAACGCATTTGTTTTGGTTACTCGACGTCTCCGTTCTCGTGTAGCCTACATATTGCGTTTTTTTTTAATTTGCTTACCGGGCTAAAGGTTAGCATGTTTAAAATACGTAAGTCGTTTTGTTCATCAAATTTAAGTAGATAACTCATCAGTTGTTTGCATCAGAGCGACAATTTTTGAGATAGTTATTAAAACTGTTTAAAGGTTGTCAAACGTTGTTTCTCGTTGTATATCCTTTAATTCTAGAGTTAAATTGATAAATAACGTGTACGAATTTGTTTAACGCATTTGTTTTGGTTACTCGACGTCTCCGTTCTCGTGTAGCCTACATATTGCGTTTTTTTTTAATTTGCTTACCGGGCTAAAGGTTAGCATGTTTAAAATACGTAAGTCGTTTTGTTCATCAAATTTAAGTAGATAACTCATCAGTTGTTTGCATCAGAGCGACAATTTTTGAGATAGTTATTAAAACTGTTTAAAGGTTGTCAAACGTTGTTTCTCGTTGTATATCCTTTAATTCTAGAGTTAAATTGATAAATAACGTGTACGAATTTGTTTAACGCATTTGTTTTGGTTACTCGACGTCTCCGTTCTCGTGTAGCCTACATATTGCGTTTTTTTTTAATTTGCTTACCGGGCTAAAGGTTAGCATGTTTAAAATACGTAAGTCGTTTTGTTCATCAAATTTAAGTAGATAACTCATCAGTGTTTGCATCAGAGCGATAATTTTTGAGATAGTTATTAAAACTGTTTAAAGGTTGTCAAACGTTGTTTCTCGTTGTATATCCTTTAATTCTAGAGTTAAATTGATAAATAACGTGTACGAATTTGTTTAACGCATTTGTTTTGGTTACTCGACGTCTCCGTTCTCGTGTAGCCTACATATTGCGTTTTTTTTTAATTTGCTTACCGGGCTAAAGGTTAGCATGTTTAAAATACGTAAGTCGTTTTGTTCATCAAATTTAAGTAGATAACTCATCAGTTGTTTGCATCAGAGCGACAATTTTTGAGATAGTTATTAAAACTGTTTAAAGGTTGTCAAACGTTGTTTCTCGTTGTATATCCTTTAATTCTAGAGTTAAATTGATAAATAACGTGTACGAATTTGTTTAACGCATTTGTTTTGGTTACTCGACGTCTCCGTTCTCGTGTAGCCTACATATTGCGTTTTTTTTTAATTTGCTTACCGGGCTAAAGGTTAGCATGTTTAAAATACGTAAGTCGTTTTGTTCATCAAATTTAAGTAGATAACTCATCAGTTGTTTGCATCAGAGCGACAATTTTTGAGATAGTTATTAAAACTGTTTAAAGGTTGTCAAACGTTGTTTCTCGTTGTATATCCTTTAATTCTAGAGTTAAATTGATAAATAACGTGTACGAATTTGTTTAACGCATTTGTTTGGTTACTCGACGTCTCCGTTCTCGTGTAGCCTACATATTGCGTTTTTTTTTAATTTGCTTACCGGGCTAAAGGTTAGCATGTTTAAAATACGTAAGTCGTTTTGTTCATCAAATTTAAGTAGATAACTCATCAGTTGTTTGCATCAGAGCGACAATTTTGAGATAGTTATTAAAACTGTTTAAAGGTTGTCAAACGTTGTTTCTCGTTGTATATCCTTTAATTCTAGAGTTAAATTGATAAATAACGTGTACGAATTTGTTTAACGCATTGTTTTGGTTACTCGACGTCTCCGTTCTCGTGTAGCCTACATATTGCGTTTTTTTTTAATTTGCTTACCGGGCTAAAGGTTAGCATGTTTAAAATACGTAAGTCGTTTTGTTCACAAATTTAAGTAGATAACTCATCAGTTGTTTGCATCAGAGCGACAATTTTGAGATAGTTATTAAAACTGTTTAAAGGTTGTCAAACGTTGTTTCTCGTTGTATATCCTTTAATTCTAGAGTTAAATTGATAAATAACGTGTACGAATTTGTTTAACGCATTTGTTTTGGTTACTCGACGTCTCCGTTCTCGTGTAGCCTACATATTGCGTTTTTTTTTAATTTGCTTACCGGGCTAAAGGTTAGCATGTTTAAAATACGTAAGTCGTTTTGTTCATCAAATTTAAGTAGATAACTCATCAGTTGTTTGCATCAGAGCGATAATTTTTGAGATAGTTATTAAAACTGTTTAAAGGTTGTCAAACGTTGTTTCTCGTTGTATATCCTTTAATTCTAGAGTTAAATTGATAAATAACGTGTACGAATTTGTTTAACGCATTTGTTTTGGTTACTCGACGTCTCCGTTCTCGTGTAGCCTACATATTGCGTTTTTTTTTAATTTGCTTACCGGGCTAAAGGTTAGCATGTTTAAAATACGTAAGTCGTTTTGTTCATCAATTTAAGTAGATAACTCATCAGTTGTTTGCATCAGAGCGACAATTTTTGAGATAGTTATTAAAACTGTTTAAAGGTTGTCAAACGTTGTTTCTCGTTGTATATCCTTTAATTCTAGAGTTAAATTGATAAATAACGTGTACGAATTTGTTTAACGCATTTGTTTTGGTTACTCGACGTCTCCGTTCTCGTGTAGCCTACATATTGCGTTTTTTTTTAATTTGCTTACCGGGCTAAAGGTTAGCATGTTTAAAATACGTAAGTCGTTTTGTTCATCAAATTTAAGTAGATAACTCATCAGTTGTTTGCATCAGAGCGACAATTTTTGAGATAGTTATTAAAACTGTTTAAAGGTTGTCAAACGTTGTTTCTCGTTGTATATCCTTTAATCTAGAGTTAAATTGATAAATAACGTGTACGAATTTGTTTAACGCATTGTTTTGGTTACTCGACGTCTCCGTTCTCGTGTAGCCTACATATTGCGTTTTTTTTTATTTGCTTACCTGGCTAAAGGTAGCATGTTTAAAATACGTAAGTCGTTTTGTTCATCAAATTTAAGTAGATAACTCATCAGTTGTTTGCATCAGAGCGATAATTTTGAGATAGTTATTAAAACTGTTTAAAGGTTGTCAAACGTTGTTTCTCGTTGTATATCCTTTAATTCTAGAGTTAAATTGATAAATAACGTGTACGAATTTGTTTAACGCATTGTTTTGGTTACTCGACGTCTCCGTTCTCGTGTAGCCTACATATTGCGTAATTTGCTTTACCGGGCTAAAGGTTAGCATGTTTAAAATACGTAAGTCGTTTTGTTCATCAAATTTAAGTAGATAACTCATCAGTTGTTTGCATCAGAGCGACAATTTTGAGATAGTTATTAAAACTGTTTAAGGTTGTCAAACGTGTTTCTCGTTGTATATCCTTTAATTCTAGAGTTAAATTGATAAATACGTGTACGAATTGTTTAACGCATTTGTTTTGGTTACTCGACGTCTCCGTTCTCGTGTAGCCTACATATGCGTAATTTGCTTACCCGGCTAAAGGTTAGCATGCTTTAAATACGCTAAGTCGTTTTGTCAACAATTTAAGTAGATAACTCATCAGTTGTTGGCATCAGAGCGACAATTTTGAGATAGTTATTAAAACTGTTTAAAGGTTGTCAAACGTTGTTCTCGTTGTATATCCTTTAATCTAGAGTTAAATTGATAAATAACGTGTACGAATTTGTTTAACGCATTTGCTTTTGGTTACTCGACGTCTCCGTTCTCGTGTAGCCTACATATTGCGTAATTTGCTTACCGGGCTAAAGGTTAGCATGTTTAAAATACGTAAGTCGTTTTGTTCATCAAATTTAAGTAGATAACTCATCAGTTGTTTGCATCAGAGCGATAATTTTTGAGATAGTTATTAAAACTGTTAAAGGTTGTTCAAACGTGTTTCTCGTTGTATATCTTAATTCTAGAGTTAATTGATAAATAAACGTGTACGAATTTGTTCTAACGCATTTGTTGGTTACTCGACGTCTCCGTTCTCGTGTCAGCCTACATATTGCGTTTTTTTTTAATTGCTTACCTGGCCTAAAGGTTAGCATGTTTAAATCAGTAAGTCGTTTTGTTCATCAATTAAGTAGATAACTCATCAGTTGTTTGCATCAGAGCGATAATTTTTGAGATAGTTATTAAAACTGTTTAAAGGTTGTCAAACGTTGTTTCTCGTTGTATATCTTTAATTCTAGAGTTAATTGATAAATAACGTGTACGAATTTGTTAACGCATTTGTTTGGTTACTCGACGTCTCCGTTCTCGTGTAGCCTACATATTGCGTAATTTGCTTACCGGCTAAAGGTTAGCATGTTTAAAATACGTAAGTCGTTTGTTCATCAAATATTAAGTAGATAACTCATCAGTTGTTTGCATCAGAGCGACAATTTTGAGATAGTTATTAAAACTGTTTAAAGGTTGTCAAACGTTGTTCTCGTTGTATATCCTTTAATCCTAGAGTTAAATATGATAAATAACGTGTACGAATTTGTTTAACGCATTTGTTTTGGTTACTCGACGTCTCCGTTCTCGTGTAGCTACATATTGCGTTTTTTTTATTGCTTACCGGCCTAAAGGTTAGCATGTTAAATACGTAACGTCGTTTTGTTCATCAAATTTAAGTAGATAAATCATCAGTGTTTGCATCAGAGCGATCATTTTTGAGATAGTTATTAAAACTGTTTTAAAGGTTGTCAAACGTTGTTTCTCGTTGTATATCCTTTAATTCTAGAGTTAAATTGATAAATAACGTGTACGAATTTGTTTAACGCATTTGTTTGGTTACTCGACGTCTCCGTTCTCGTGTAGCCTAAACATATTGCGTTTTTTTTTAATTTGCTTACGGGCTAAAGGTTAGCATGTTAAAATACGTAAGTCGTTTTGTTCATCATATTTAAGTAGATAACTCATCAGTTGTTTGCATCAGAGCGATAATTTTGAGATCAGTTATTAAAACTGTTTAAGGTGTCAAACGTTGTTTCTCGTTGTATATCCTTTAATTCTAGAGTTAAATGATAAATAACGCTGTACGAATTGGTTTAACGCATTTGTTTTGGTTACTCGACGTCTCCGTTCTCGTGTAGCCCACATATTGCGTTTTCTTTTTTAATTTGCGTTACCGAGGCTAAAGGTTAGCATGTTCATAAAATACGCCCTAAGTCGTATTTGTTCATACATATTTAAACGTAGATAACTCATCAGTTGTTTGCATCAGAGCGATAATTTTTGACGATAGTTATTAAAACTGTCTAAAGGTTGTCAAACTGTTGTTCTCGTTGTATATCCTTTAATTCTAGAGTTAAATGATAAATAACGTGTACGAATTGTTTAACGCATTGTTTGGTTACTCGACGGTCTCTCCGTTCTCGTGCAGCCTGCATACATATTGCGTAAATTGCTTACCGTGCTAAAGGTTAGCATGTTAAGACACGTAAGTCGTTTTGTTCATCAAATTTAAGTAGATGAACTCATCAGTGTTGCATCAGCGCGATAATTTTTGAGATAGGTATTAAAAACTGTTTAAGGTTGTCAAACGTTGTTCTCGGTGTATATCCTTAAGTCTCAGAGGTAAAGTTGATAAATACGTGTACGAATTTGTTTAACGACATGTGTTTGGTACTCGACGTCTCCGTTCTCGTGTAGCCTACATATTGCGTCTATTTGCTACCGGGCTAAAGGTTAGCATGTTTAAAATACGTAAGTCGTTTGTTCATCAAATTTAAGTAGATAACTCATCAGTTGTTTGCATCAGAGCGATAATTTTGAGATAGTTATTAAAACTGTTTAAAGGTTGTCAAACGTTGTTTCTCGTTGTATATCCTTTAATTCTAGGTTAAATTGATAAATAACGTGTACGAATTTGTTTAACGCATTGTTTTGGTTACTCGACGTCTCCGTTCT